>CM076571.1:536209224-536431590 GCA_034641835.2 Pinus albicaulis | reverse complement strand
GGATATGTTTCTAGAAATATCGGGAACTAAGACTAAGAGTACACCTGTTGGCACAGTCAGATTGAACTTTAATAGGCCCAGTCAAAGATGGTCAAACAAGACCAGTCTTTATGGAGGATCCCTAGAAACTAGTTCAAAACTCTTATTTTGTGGGATTTTCTAGATTATAATGGATCTGAATAGATGAATTCGACTTGATATGATAGGATAAGGATAGTTATGACTACTTGAGCTATTTTAGATGAGTTTGTTAGATATTTTATCTATTTAAGCCTCAAACTTTGAAGGCATTGACAATGGAACTTGTATGACTTATTATTATTATTTCTGAGACTTGGAGACATAATTGAAGATATGTTCTATCATAATTTGATGTTGTTACATGCTGGTTGATTGCTTAAAGTCTTAATTAGCTGAGTTTACCCTCAGTGTGCGAGGCAAGGGTGGAGGGTTCCCACACCGAGCTAAGTGCACTTCTTAGTTTATTTCGTAGCTACAATTTCTGAATTAGTTTTCTTATGTTTGATTTGTTTATTTTTATGTATTGATGAATCTAATGATCATTCTTAAACTTCATATGAAAGGACAAACAAGTGTTTAAGTTAAGCACTCTTTCTATACAATCAAGATTTTCAGTTAGAATTCATCTTTACATGCCTTAATCTTATTTTTATTCTGCATACGAAGAGACAAACCAGTATTTAAGTTAAATACTTCTTCTATTTGATTAAGAGTTCAAAACTAAGATTCATATTTTCCTGCTTTTTTGAATTCTTGTTTTCACAATAGCATTAATGATAAATGAAATCAATGATGAAGGACAACCAGGACCTCTTTTAGTGAAGAGTCTCTTCAATTATTACTTCATGCATCTTAATCTATTGTTTAGTTAAATTCATGTTTTCACAATAGTATTGATGATAAATGAAATCAATGATGAAGGACAACCAGGACCTCTTTTAGTGAAGAGCCTCTTCAATTATTACTTCATGTATCTGGATCTATTGTTTAGAATTTAGAAATTAATTAAGTTAGATTTATATTTGTAATATGCATTTCCCTAATCATCAATAAACCATCTTCTAAATTGATCACAACTAAAACCCATATACTTTTGGGATGCTTCTAAGTTCCACTAACCTGGATTGATAATAAATACTTGCATTAGTTTACAACAGTAAATTGACCCAACATTTTGGCGTCATTGTCGGGGAAGCATATTTCAAAAACGGTCAATGTTGTCAAAACCAACTCCAAAAATAGAAGAAAGGAGATATCAATGCCTTAGAAATAAGCCACTTCGAGGGGGAAACCTCCAATACTTACATGAATGAACAATTCTTGGATGATACAAATGACAAAACCTCTTTTATATATTTGTTTGAACTAGAAGTGACTACTTCAGGTTCCAATATGGTTTTTCCTTCCTCATCAAGTTCTATCAATATTATGTGAACTAGAAGTTTGTCCCCTATAACATTTTTTAAGCATGAAACATGGAAAATTGGATGCACTCGCGAAGAAGCAGGAAGCTCCAATTTGTATGCCATAGTACCAATATTTTGCAAAACCTTGTAAGGAGCATAGTACTTTGGTGATAATTTATTATCCTTCTTAGCTTGCTTGAGGGACATTTGTTTGTATGGTTGTAGCCGTAAAAATACCCAGTCTCCCACATCAAAACTTCTCTCACTACGATGTTGATATGCCTGTTGTTTCATTCGATTTTGTGCCAAATTTAGGTTACCTTTTAAGAGTTGGAGAACTTCTTGTTGATGCTCGATGTGATCCTCCACTGCTTGAACCCTATAATTTTCCCTTAAAGAAGATGTGATGGATGGTGGATGATATCCATAAAGTGCCATAAATGGGGTCACTTTTGCTGCAGTATGGAAGGAAGTGTTATACCACCATTCAGCCAGAGGTAACCACTTGACCCATTGTGCTTGCTTATCAGATACAAAACAACGAAGATATCCTTCCAAACATTTATTCACTATCTATGTTTGACCATTGGATTGAGGATGATAAGATGAGCTATGAGCTAGTTGAGTACCCAAACAAGAAAATAATTTCATCCAAAAATTTCCTGTAAAAATGGGATCTCTGTCACTTACAATAATCTTCGGGTTTCCATGTAGCTTTTGAACTATTTCCATAAATTCAACAGCAACTGTACTCGCTTTAAATGGATGAGATAATGCACAAAAGTGTGCATACTTGGTAAGTCTATCAACTACCACCATGATGACACTCCTTCCTTCAGACTTAGGTAAACCTGTGATAAAATCCATTGAAATCTCCTCCCAACGTTGACTTGGAATGGATAAAGTCAACATTAGAGTTTATGAAATCACGATTAACATTTATTTTTTTCTTGTCATGAGTTTCCTCTACTATCTTTTCATCATTAGGAAACATTTCTTGTATCAACTTTTCCAAACCTTTGATGTCTACTTTTAGATCATTCATCATGTTTTCCATGTTGTCTTTCGTTTTTTCATCAATCTTAGCTTCCATTCCCACTTCCATGCCATCCATCTTAGCTTCCAAATCATTCATCTTAGCTTCCACGCCTTTCTTCAAACCATCCATCTTAGTTTCCACGCCTTTCTTCAAAACTTCCATTTCATTTTTTGTTGCTCTTTGCGATAGAAAAATTTGGTGCACTTGCTCTTGTAATTTTGATATCTCATGTTGTGTTTCTTCATCTTCATGAGTCATAGTAGAGCCTTCTGAAGGCTTAATGGGTGTTGAATTCTTTTTAGGGGGCATTTTAGAACCCAATACTGATATCTAGTCTTCAATATGCCCTTGGAATAAATTCAAACTATTTTTTTTCAAACGAGACTTATGTAATTCGAAAAAAATAGACACCTTTTTCTTGCTTTTGAGGAGCTCGATATTGAAACCGAATTATCTCTGTGATTTCGTATCTTCAATATCTTAAATTTGGCCCTGAGGTATCCCTATGAATCCTCTTTTGAATGCCATGGGTATGACCTGATTTGGATTCTTCAAGGCAAAGTTAAGTCCAATCTCCCACAATGACCTAATTATGGACTAGTTCAGTAGAGCGAACTTGTAAGACTTGCCACATGTCACTGTTTGCTCCTTTGTCCATGAAATTGATAGACAAGAAACTACAGTCCATTTTATTCTAGCCGATTTTTACATAATTCCAATCCGATGCTTAAAGAGAGAGTTATGAATATTTTCCCACGATCACCTCTTTGAGATGAAATTCAGGATCCTAAAAAGACCTAAATTCCACAAATCATATCTCAGAAACTATTGTGAACCAAGCTTTGAAATTTTGTGAAGATTTTCTTTAGGATTTCATCTTTATGCTCTAAAAATTTCAGCTTCTTAACCTTTGTAGAAACAAAGTTATAGTGAAAATTCCACGATGACCTGTTTGGTGCAGCGAAAGCCTAGAATCCAAAGCTCTGATACCAAATGTTGGGAAACCAACTCCAAAAATAGAAGAAAAGAGATATCAACGCCTTAGAAATAAGCTACTTCGAGGGGGAAACCTCCAATACATTACATGAATGAACAATTCTTGGATGATACAAATGGCAAAACCTCCTTTCTATATATAGGATTCCATGGGGCCACAATGTAATCCTAGCCGACCTAACAATAACAATTTAAGGACACAATAATAACAATATGGGGGTTACAGGGGTACAACAATAACAATAAGGGGGTTACACTAACAACAATAAGGGACTATACTAGTAATATAAGGACCTAACAGTCAAAATAGAAAGAAAAAAAAAATAAAGACAAAAACAATATAAAATCACCAAAAACAACAAAAACATAGTTTTTATTTTCAAGTAATGTTTTCTTATGCCTAGAGATAGAGATCAAAAAGGTAGATTTTTGAAACAAAACCCCCAACAGCTCATCCATCCACAAGATTAACAACACTGATTCTTGGAAAACCTACTGTAGAAGAGTTAGAAGAAAAGCAGGGATCAATACAGAGATCAACTTTAGTTGAAAGACAAATCTTGTTGGCTTTGGAGGTAAAGAAAAATCAATCACCTAAAGAACCTCCTTCTGTTTGGAAACAAAAAGACACAAGAAAACAAACTGATGAACAACTAGAGCAACATGTCCTTGAGGAAATCAAAGTAGTGGAAGAAATACAAATTCAACCTCTTGAAACACTACAAGTCTCTGAACAAGAAATGGCTGAAGAAGGAGAAGCATCAACTAGATTAAACGTGACTCCTGAAAAAACATTAGAATATGAAAGACAGCAAAGGGAATGGCAAAGACAAAGAGAAGAAGAAAGAAGAATTGAAGTGGAAAGAAAGGCATAAGAAGATAGAAGAGCAGAAGCACTTCGAAGAATAGAGAAAGAAGCAAGAAGAGAAAACCAAAATTGAAGAACATAAAAAAATGAGCAAGAAGTTAATAATGACCAGGAGGCTACTTTTGGCTTTCCTATTTTAGATGCAAGAGCAATACTAGGAGAAGAAATAAAAATGAAAAATATTCCACCTTATTGCCTAATTTCTATGGAATGTCAACGGAAGATCCTGATTCATTCATGTTTGAGTTTGACATCTTGTGTAGAACATATGGATATACTGATGATACACAAAAACTTCGACTTTTTCCTACTACTTTAAAAGCTGCAGCCTTGAAATGGTTCATGGGATTAGGAGAACACACAATAGCTTCTTGGGAAGATATGAAGAAAATATTTCTTAAAAAGTATCAAGCTTACTGCAGGGCTAGAGACTCGAAAGAAGACATTTTCAGAATGTCCCAACAAGAAGATGAAATTTTGGAGGAATATTTGGAAAGATTCATTCACAATTTAGAAAAATACAAACATCATTCTCTTAGTTATGATACCATCTGCACTATTTTTCTAAAATTTATTAGAGATGAGTATTTATACATTCTTAATGTAATGGGAAAAGGAGATATTTCTAATTTACCATTTGAAGAAATTCCCGAATTATGTCAAAAATACTCTAGGGGAAGAGCTAAGAGTGGGAAAAGAGATATTTCATCAAAAGCTTCAAATATTTAGCAAGCATAGTAACAAGAGTAGAGATAGGAAGCCTACTAGAAAACTTTAAGACAGATCTCCTGAGCACTTTGGGTACACAAGTAGATGTTTTTATAGCTAAGAAAAAGAAAGAAGAGCAAGATGAAATCTTAGAAATTTTCTATCCAAAGTGTAGACAAAAACATCCACTCAGGGAATGTCCTTTGCAAGCTATACAAGTATGTGGACTATGCACAGAAAATCATGCAACAGAAAAATGTCCAAATATAAAATAATTGCAAGGGGAAGAAGTAAAAGGAGTATATTCTCTCTATTATATGGCACCAAGGAGACCTTGGCAGCCAAGAATGCCTCAATAGTTCCCTCAACAAAATCCCCAAAATTTTCAATATCCTCAAAACACATGGAATACACCAATGCCATGGCAGGCTTGGCCACCACAACAATATCAAAATCAACCTTCACAAGGTTGGAGGGGATATGGTTATGGAAACCAACCACCACAGCAAATTTATACCCAACAATATCAATATCAACAACCATACCCTCCGCAATCATTTCCTCAATATCAACAATTCCAGCAACAAGAACCCATGCCATATCCAACTAAAAACCCACCAATGCTAACTCAACCACAACAACTTCAGCTGCCAACTAACCAACCACCTCCTAGACCAACACAATTACCAGCTCAGCCAGTATCTAATCCAAGCAACAAGGTAGATAGACCAGCATATCATGTGGAAGAGGCAACATATTATCCTACTTATTCAATTATTCCTGTACAAGATTTCCACCTAAGGTCGAGGAAGGTGTTACAAAAAAAATCTCCTCCAATAATTGAAGAACAAATAGAATAAGGAGAACAAAGTGAACAATCTCAACCATAAAAACAAATTCATAAGGGTAAAACCATCATGACACAGACTCCACCATATCTAGAGAGATTAATACAACAGAATATTTCAATATCTCTCCCTGAATTTAGTATTCTAGATGAATTGAAAAACACATATGTTAAAATTCATTTATTGCAGGAAATTAAAGACATTTCGATATATGAAAACAAAAATAAAGGAATTATGCATTAAGAAATTTGGCCGAAGAAAGAAGGATCCACCAAAAATCCAGGTAATTGGAAGTCTTTCAAATCTCATGTCTACAAACATAGCCATTGAAAAATATGTTGATCCAGGAATTCCTATGGTTACTATTTCGATTAACAAATTTTCAGTGCCAAACACTTTAATAGACTTGGTATCATATATCAATGTTATGACAACAAAGACTATGGAACATTTGAATCTGAACAATATTATACCTACTG
This sequence comes from Pinus albicaulis, assembly GCA_034641835.2. Classification (NCBI taxonomy): domain Eukaryota; kingdom Viridiplantae; phylum Streptophyta; class Pinopsida; order Pinales; family Pinaceae; genus Pinus; species Pinus albicaulis. The sequence goes on along the minus strand of CM076571.1, from coordinate 536,425,225 downwards.
CTATAGTTTTAGAACTTGTAGATAGATCTAAAGTTGTTCCAGAAGGTATACTAGAAGATATCATTGTCTCACTGGATTCATGGGAGTATCATATAGACTTCTTGATTTTGCAGCCAAAAACAAACTTGGGAAGGCATCCCTTAATTTTAGACCGACCATGGTTACATTGGATGCAAGTCAGGAAGTATGATCATTGCACATGGATATGAAAGAAAGTACATTACATTTTATCCTCCTTCTCAATCTCCTTCTCTATTATCATTACTTGATGAAAAAGAACAACAAAAACTTCAACGTGTTCTTAGCCTTAATCAAGTTTACAATTTTAGAGAGGAGGAAGAAAATGAGGACTTATTAGATCTATTCATCTCAGAACCAAATCTTTCAGAGCAGCTTAGGATAACTCAATATGAAGCTGCTAGTTATCTTTTAAATGAATGTTTTTAGGAAAATTTCACAATACAATCATTGCAAAATACATTTAAAATCATTTTTCCTGTAAATTCAATTACCAATTCAAATATAAAAATGATTGAAATGAGTCCTGAAATACATTTGAATATTGGTAACAACTTACAATCATCACAAGAGGAAAAGCTAAAAAAAATATTGCAAAAATATTGAAAAGCTTTTGCCTGGGATTATAAAGGCATGCCAGGAATTCATCCAAAAACATGCATCCATCACATTTACACTGATAATGAAATAAAACCTGTAAGGCAACCACAAAGATGGATGAACCCCATGATGAAATAAATAGTGAAAGAAGAATTACAGAAACTGTTATAAGTCGGCTTTATCTATCCTATTTCAGATAGTCAATGGGTTTCACCCTTAGTTGTGGTATCTAAGAAAAATGGGAAATGGATAATTTGTGTGGATTGCAGAGAACTCAACAAAGCTACATTAAAAGACCATTTTCCTTTACCATTTATCGATCAAGTATTAGATTCATTAGCTGGAAAGAAATTTTTCTTATTTCTGGATGGATTTAGTAGATATAATCAGATAAAAATAGCTTTAGAAGATCAAGATAAGACAACATTCACATTCCCTTGGGGAACATATGCATACAATGTATTACCCTTTGGTTTGTGTAAGGCACCTGCTACTTTTCAAAGAGCAGTTCTTGTTATTTTTTCTGATTTGATTCATGAGTATGTGGAAGTTTACATGGATGATTTCACCGTGTATGGTACAACATATGATGATTGTTTACAGAATCTTTAAAAAGTGTTAAAAAGATGCATTAAGACAAACCTATCACTCAGTAATGAAAAATGTTTTATGATGTTAACTGAGGGGATAGTACTGAGACACCATATCTCTTCTTCAGGGATTAAAGTGGATCCAGGAAAAATTCAGGTCATTGTGAGTTTAACACCACCTACAACACAAAAAGAAGTTCAAAGTTTCTTGGGTTATGCAGGCTACTATAGAAGATTTATTGAAAATTTCAGTAAAATAGCTTTGACATTATTCAAGTTACTTGCGAAAGAGGTAGAATTCCAATGGACATATAACTATCAACATGCATTTGAAAAATTAAAACAAAATTTTTCAATTGCGCCCATTCTTCAAGGACCTAATTGGTCTTTTCCATTTCACATTTCAACTGATGCATCCGATACAGTTATTGGAGCATTACTTGGACAAAAATAGAATCAATTCAATTATGCTATATATTTCATCAGTAAAAGCTTAACACCGGCATAATTGAATTACACTGTTACAGAAAAATAAATGTTAGTTGTCGTACATGCAGTAAATAAATTTCGCCATTATTTAACAGGTTATCAAGTTTATATTCACACGGATCATTCTGCTATAAAATTTTTAATGAATAAATCAATTACAACTGTCACAATAACTCAGTGGCTATTATTAATGCAAGAATTTAATATTACTGTACAAGATCGACCAGGAAAAGGTAACCAATTTTCTGACTTTTTTTCAAGATTAAATTCACCTGGTGATCCAAATCTAGTATCAGACAATTTCCCAGATGAACATCTATTCGCTATAAATGTAAAAACTCCTTGGTTTGCAAAAATAGCTAGTTAGTTATTTATTTATTATTAGAAAATGTGTAAGAGAAGATGAAATAATTGAAATTTTGAAAGCTTGTCATGATGAACCATGTGGTGGACATTTTGCAGATAAAAGGACAACATATAAAGTGCTGAAGCTTGGCTACTACTGGCCATCCATCTTCAAGGACTCTAGAAATTATGTCAAAAGATGTGACAACTGCCAAAAAATTGGTAGACCAGTGGCATCAGATGAAATTCCATTAAAACCACAAGTACTTATTTAACCCTTTGAACAGTGGGCTTTATATTTCGTGGGACCAATCAACCCTCCATACAATGGAAATAAATACATCCATGTATGTACAGATTATGTGACTAAAAGGGCGAAGGTCAAGGGAGTAGCGCGGGCAACAAAAGAAACTATTGTGCCTTTTCTATTTGAAGAGATATTTGTGAGATATAGAGTTCCAAGACAGATAGTAACTAACCAAGGTGCACACTTCACGTCAAAACTTGTTCGTGATATTACGGAGAGATTCAATATCAAACACAGAAAAATCAACTCCGTATCATCCTCAAGCAAATGGACAAGTGGAATCAGCAAACAAAGTCCTAGAAAACATTATGACGAAGACTGTAAAAATGAACAGAAAGGATTGGTCAGAAAAGTTGAAAGATGCATTATGGGCATATAGAATAACTTGGAAAAACACTATTGGTTTCAACCCATATCAGTTAGTGTATGGAAAAGAAGTTATATTACCCATTGAGTTTCAAATAAATACATACAAGCTAGCAGCAGAATTAGAGATGGAATTGTCTCAAGCACAACAAGAAATGATTATGTAGTCAAATAAACTGGATGAGGTTCGACAACAAGCAGTTGAACATACTTCTCTTATCCAAGAACAACGGATCAAATAGCATGGTTGATTCATAAAAAATAAAGTGTTTCAAAAAGGAGATTGGGAACTCTTGTTCGACTCCAAGTTCAAATATTTCAAAGAAAAATTTACGACTCATTGGCTTGGGCCATATGAGATTGAAGAAATCTTCAATAATGGAGTTGTCAAGATAAAAATAATTGATGAAGCATCTATTTCGTTTGTCGTCAATGGACATAGGCTTAAAATGTACAATAAGCCTATAAATAAAGAATATTTTCTGAGAAAAATTTCAATGGATTATGGTCTGGAAATAATGGGGTAGTATAGAAATATTCCATCCAAAATTCCAGTAGAAGAAGAATAAATAATAATAATAATAATAATAATAACATAAAAAAATAATAAAAAGAGTTTGGTTGTGAAAATCCAAGAAACTGGCACAATAAAAACTCGAATTCATATCGGAAAACCAACTTGTTTGGCCAATATAGATTCTATTTTTGTTTTTACCTTAATTTACTTTAGATTTTTGCAGATATTGTTGATTGTCATTCCCTGACAAGCGTGACTGCAACTAAGTGTCTGTCTATCACACGATCCATCACCAGGTGCATTATAAGTAATGCATTGTTCATGTCATCCACTCTAGGTAGGACCCCATTGTTTCGTATGTACAACCCCGTAGGGTACAGCTCTATCAGTTCTGTCAATGTGTCTCTGAAATGGGATATCTGACTATTGGCTATTGGCTATGACAAGCTGGCTATGCCAAGGGGTACTAAGACCCTCCAAGACATTGCAGACTTGAGGACAAGTGAGAACATCATCTTGGGGGAAGGTGTGAAATAAAAAAAAAAAACTATGAAAATAGTTTTCAGCAGCTGAATTGAAGACAGAATATGAACTACAATCATAAAGGGACCTGGTATATCATTTGACATTTACAGAAGGGACCTAAATTATTGTTGAAAAATTACAGAAGAAATTTTCAAATATGGAACATCATTGTGAAAATTACACTAGAAAAAGACCTGAAATCATTGTGAAATTACGCCATAAGGGACCTGAAAATTTAACATGTCAGAAGGGAACTGAGAATATCATAGCAGATGGGACCTGAAAATTTCAAAGTTTAACCTACAAAAGGGATCTGAACAACAATTATTCTAAATCAAATCATATGCAAGAAGAAACAAAGTCTCTACAAAGTCTACAAGAGCCATCGTTAAAAAAAAAAAAACACACACACACACAATGCTGATCATCATCAAATGTCAAAAAGGGAGTACATCTGTACAGTGAATAAAAAAACCAGTCTTAAATTTTCAACTTTTATTGAAATATTCTAGAATTGGACAAAGTAATTTGATACTAGTTATGCATCTTTACCTACATTTCATTTACACCACCAACATTCCCTATATTTCATTTGCATTCCCTACACTTTCATCTATATTCTATCATTTATAACCCTCTTCATACCACTATTCTAATTAACCCTATTCTATCCACATTTATATCCATACCACTATTCAAAAAATTCCATATAACTATTCATATCATACCCCATGTATTTCCTAACAAAGAGAATTATGAACAAAAGGTCAATATTGAACCTATGGAAGACTCTTGGAAGACCTACAAAACCATAAACAAAGGTTAGCATCATTATCATAAACATTTAGCTTTAAAAATTTGACTATTTCATTAGTCAATTTTTAAAATTAAATATCAAAAGCTAAAAACCAAAGTTCAAAATATATAGAGTGAAATTACAAAAGATATATGGTATTTTCTGGGTATGTCACATCCATGTTTTTTATTTTCGACGTTTCGAACCAAACCACCGTGGTTGATCTTCAGGAAAAGATCCATGAGTAAGTAATATCTCACATTGCATGAGGTATAAATGGGAGAAAGGAAGAGGTGAACGGAGGGAAAATGAAAGGGAAGCTGACATAAAAATAATATGTTTAATGTATTAATTTAATGTAATTTATTTATTAGTTATTTAGTTTGATAATTATTAATATGTTAAAAATGACTAAATAAATAATTTATTTATTTTAATTTGATAATTATTAATATATTAATTTAATTGATTTGTTAATTATTTATTTAATTTGTCAATTATTTATATTAAATTAGTTTTTAAGAATTTTAATAGTTCATTAATAATATTAATAATGACAGATCTAAATTAATGATTTTGGTAATAATTTTTAAGGAATTTCAAAAGTTTAATTTTAATAAATTGATAATCCTAAAAATTTTAATGGATAATTGTGAATGACTCAAAGGGATATTAGTGAATGGATTATTGTGATGAATTAATTTGAAAGTTTCAATGAGTGAAGAAAAATTTTAATTGAATTATTATTCCTAAGGAAAGGATTTAAAATATTAAAGGTTGTTTAAAGGACAGAAATGTTTAAAATATAAGGTTAAAGTTTAAAGGGAGCTCAAAGGTTGAAAGCTAGAAAGGATGAGGTAAGATATGATCAAGGGGGAGGATCTTAGGTTTAAGGTATGAGAGCCACCTATAGAGTATAAGGGTGTAGAGATGAAGTGGGAGGAGTGATGGAACCACGGACTGGGTGAACCATGATGCAGGTATGAAGAGGAAAAGAAAGTTAAGGAGAAGAGATGGAACAAGAAGAAAAAGGAAAAAGAAGAAAGATGGCGATGGTATGTGTTAGGTGTGGGTAGGTTTATTGTTTTAGCATCGGAATCCAATTGTCGCTTATTTTCCAGCCCTCATCACGATTAAGGTTGTTACGGTGTTTCCCGATTTCTATGGCCTCCCTAAATTTTTTGTTATGATAATGATCTATTTTGGCCAACACACAAGAGTTCTCAATACACATGAAATGATTGGTTTTTTTGGAGTGCTCAACTGAGGTTTTGAGGTAGTTATGTTTTATATCATCAGCGTGTTCTTGAATTCTTGTTAAGATAGATCAACCCATTTCTCCAATGTATGGTTTTCCACATGAACATGGAATCAAGTAAACTTGTTCGTGGCATCTGGGGTCAATTGGATCTTTAATATATTTGAGTCACTTCCTAATCGTATTCATGGGTTTAAAATTATTTCTAATGTTTTTTTCTTAGAATATGCGAGATTTTATCGGTAATGCCTAATATGTAGGGTAGGTTGACCTTTCCAAGCATATCATCCATGTTTGGTTTATTTTTATTATGGTTTACGACGTTTTTAAAGGCTTTGATAACTTGGTTTCTCCTGTAGCCATTCTTTTGGAATACTCCCATAAGATGGTTTTTCTCATGTTCAAAATGCACATCATCTGATATGCATACAGCTCTGGTTGCTAATGTGTTGAGAACCCCAAGTTTTTGAGTCGGGTGATGATGGGAGTTGGCATGTATATATTGTTCGGTGTGGGTTTTCTTTTGATAGACTTGATGAGAAAAGGAGCCATCATGGTTTCTGTTGATGATGATGTCAAGAAATGGGAGGTTGTTATTCTCTTCAACCTCCATGGTTAACTTGATTGAATCAGAGAAGCTATTCAAGTGTTTCAAGAATGGAGTAAATGCAATACAAACAAATGAATGCAAACCTAAGGAATGATGCGAAGTGCATGGCTATGATGACTTACAGTAAGTCATGATGAGAATGAATGCATGCAGTGGAGATACAACATATGATAATGCCACACAAATGCATGGAGAAAATGTGATTTATGGAGACATATAGCATGATGATGCATGGAGGTAATGTGGATAATGGAAATGCACATAGCCATTAACACAAAATGTGAAGAAGTTGCATAGAAGGACGAATGTACACCAGCATGACAGTCAAAGAAGAAAAGACGTGCATGGGTCGGTCAAAAGAGTTGATAAATGGTTAGATGTTTTCAAATGTGTTTACATAGCACTGTGTAAAACAAATGAAACCATCTCTGCCACTGTCAAGACCATTTATGCCATTAACAAACCTCAAAAATGATTATTGCCAATCGTTTTCACCATCATTTCCATGAGAGAGGCTCAGTGAGATAAAGGAACATGCATTCAAAGCATATCCTCGTATCCACAACCCTGTGAAAACAAAATAACAGAGAATAAGCTGTGAGGAAGTCGAGAGAAAAAGAGATAAAATGCAGAAGAAGAGGCAGAGAATATAGTGAAAAGGAGAAACGGAGTGATAAGGAGCGAACTAAAGTTTTCAAGGCTACGAATCCAGAAAATCTATTGCTTAGCCAAGCCATCATGAAGCAAAACTCTCTGGAAGTGAGGGTAAGAAATTAATGAAGATTTGATTGTTTAAAAGATTTCGGTATTGTGTCAACAAACTCTGAGTTATAAAAGGGAGCGGTTTCATTTGATTTGCAAGTCTATCATGCGATGAGTTTTGTATTAAACACCATTCAAAAACATGTTGACACCTTTCAAAAACCACTCTGCCATCAGTCAATCAATGAAATATTTTTTTGAATAAGTTCATAAATGAAGATTTTAATGGATTTGTTGTGGATTAAAACTTCATTTCAACTAAAAGAAAACCACGAAGATCAGAGAGAATCACAAGATTTGTTGCATAAGAGAGGTAAGCTCAACACGTCCTCATATACAGTGTTACATTTCAAATGGAAAATAGAGAGTGGGAATTTCAATTCGAATTGCATAAGTGAGGTTGTTATTAACTAAACTATGTAATAGATTTGTTTTTAACACACTCAGTTTAAAGATTTAGAACATAGTTTATGAAGAAAATGGAATATAGTTAGACATGTTTTGTACGACAGAAGACAGGGTATGAGGAATGATGAAGATAAGCAGTGAACCTATCATGAATTTGTGATGAGATAATTGAATTTTTTCTGTTGTATACACTGTGAGTTTGAACGCAAATTTTTGGAAATAATTTTTATGAAATTGATGAGTAAAAAGCACTGTTGTAAAAAAAATATAAAAAAAATCATTTTTTTTACACAATCCAATTTCTTTTTCAAAACATAGACAGAGAATGTTTTTAAGGAAAACATAGAATTAAAATAGAGGGTATAATATTAGAAACATAAACTTATGTTTTCTTGAAACCTTTCTATCAAATTATTTTGTTTATTTACAGTAAGATCACATTCTTCAAAAGAGAAAAACAGAAGATTGACTGATTGACAAAGGCATTGAATAGAAAAAGGTAAGCATACTACCATGGTTACATCTAGTACTTAAATTTTTATTTTCAAAATGAATTTAATGACGGTAGATGGTTATATAAAATGGTTTTCAGACCAAATGGCCTCAAGAGAAGAACCTAAAGACTTCCAAATAGAACATTGGAGTAGGGAGACTGTGAAAAAACTTTACTAGTCAGGGTTAATAGGTTTTCTCCAAAAGTTCAAAGGTCATAATGAGAAGGTCACAAAAGAATTTTTAAATAACTTCAGACAAAATGAAACCATGGTGGGAAACATACACATCCCTTTGACTCCTGAGTATATCTCTAAAGCATTAGATTTTCCATCTTTAGGTGAATTATATCACAAAGGCTTACATTTTAGAGATAAGGGCTGGACATTTTTCCCAGATAAAAACAGGAAGGGTTCCTTTTATAGATCAAAAGGGATCCCAAGGGAATGGTTTAATGAACCATGGGTAGAATTGGTATTGATAATTTAGAAATTCCTCACTTGTGACAATAGATTCAGTGTAGTACACCTTTACCATGTTAGGTTGCTACAACACATCAAGGGAGATATAAGGATAAATCTGCCCTATTTCTTCTACAAAAAATTGATGAAAATGATTGAAAGCATAAAATCAGAGACTAAACCCAAAGAGGCTCAATTTCTTCATCGGGGACTCATCAAAATTCTTGTAGATTACCAGTTGAAAGTCAAAGGGATGGTTTGGGAAGATTTCTTGGTTGAAAATGAGTTTGTAAAACAAGTTGTGGAAAAAAAACTTAAACCCATAGAAGAAACAAGGAACATTTTGCATACACCTCTTTATCCAAAAACAAGGTCAAAGAAACATCAAGAGTCAGTTGTATTAGAAAAAGAAACATCATTTTTTACTATTTCCAGGAGACAAAAGAAGAAACATTCAGCAGAACCAGAAATACAATTCATGGAAACTTCTCCTATAAAAAAACAGGAAAATGAAATCCTTGAAAGACTACAATAACAATTGTATGAGGATCCTATGGATAAATATTCCTAATTTTAAAAAAATTAAGTGGAAGTTGCTTCAGTTTCCAAAGATTCAAAGGGGGAAGATCAAAACCTTTCCAGAGTTAGAGAGTTGATTGATAGCTTAGAGATAAGCAAAATTATGGAGAGGCACCTGAAGGAGGAAAATGAAACCTATAAACTAACCAATGAGAAATTTTTTAAGGAGAATGAGAAGATTAGTGAGGAAATGGAGAAGTAAAAAAAAAAAAAACAATCTTCTCTATACACAAGAATTTAGGTGGCTTCAGGAGAAAAACTCTTGGAAAGCTAAGTATGAGAAGAAAAAGGTGAAAACCTCCATCTACAAGGAATAACAGGGCAAAGACATGGATTATCTTTTGTACACAGCACAGCATGAGGTCTTAGGATCAGGAATGGGACCAGCACCAGGGCTCTGAAGGTCAAAGAGGAAACAACAAGCATGAGGACATGCTTGATCATCAATTTGGGGGAGATGTTGGCCCTCGTTTTTTATCTCTTTTTGTTTAAAAAATACATTTTATTTTTCCATATTATCCATATAGTTACCATCATATCCACCATAAATTGACCCAAATATGCATATACAGGTATTTAATTTATGTTTTTCAATTATTAGATGTTTTTTTTTAAATTGGAATTTAAGTGCATTTCTGGACAGCAGCAGAAATTCCCATAATAGCATTATGGTTTGCATATGTGCAGGACACTTGGGCTCAATATGGATATGTTTCTAGAAATATTTGGAACTAAGACTAAGATTACACCTATTGGCACAGTCAGATTGAGCTTTAATAGGCCCAGTCAAAGGCATTCAAATAAGACCAGTCTTTAGGGAGGATCCCTAGAAACTAGGTCAAAACTCTTATTTTGTGGGATTTTCTAGATTATGATGGATCTGAATAGATTAATTCAACTTGATATGATAGGATAAGGATATTAATGATTACTTGAGCTATTTTAGATGAGTTTGTTAGATATTTTATCTCATTAAGCCTCAAACTTTGAAGGCTTTGACAATGGAACTTGTATGACTTATTATTATTATTTCTGAGACTTGGAGACATAATTGAAGATCCGTTCTATCAAATTTTGATGTTGTTACATGTTAGTTTATTATTTTAGGTCTTAAGTAGTTGATTTTACCCTCAGTGTGCAAGGCAAGGGTGGAGGCCCCCCACACCGAGCTAAGTGCACTTCTTAGTTTATTTTGTAGCTGCAATTTCTGAATTAGTTTGCTTATGTTTGATTTGTTTATTTTTAAGTATTGATGAATCTAATGATCATTCTTAAACTGCATATGAAAGAACAAACAAGTGTTTAAGTTAAGCACTATTCCTATCGAATCAATATTTTCAGTTATAATTCATATTTACATGCCTTTATATGCTTTGATTGTTGATGGATCTTAATCTTGTTTCTATTCTACATACGAAGAGACAAACTAGAATTTAAGTTAAATACTTCTTCTATTTGATTAAGAGTTCAAAACTAAGATTCATCTTTTCTTGCTTTTATGAATTCTTGTTTTCACAATAGCATTAATGATAAATGAAATCAATGATGAAGGATAGCCAGGACCTCTTTTAGTGAAGAGCCTCTTCAATTATTACTTCATGCATCTTAATCTATTGTTTAGTTAAATTCATGTTTTCACAATAGTATTGATGATAAATGAAATCAATGATGAAGGACAACCAAGACCTCTTTTAGTGAAGAGCCTCTTTAATTATTACTTCACGTATCTTGTTCTATTCTTTAGAATTTAGAAATTAATTAAGTTAGATTTATATTTGTAATATGCATTTCCCTAATCATCAATAAACCATCTTCTGAATTGATCACAACTGAAACCCATATACTTTGGGGATACTTCTAAGTTCCACTAACCCGGATTGATAATAAATATTTGCGTTAGTTTACAACAGTAAATTGACCCAACATTTCCTTTGCCTCAATTGTTTCCTGTATGCCTTCTTCCTCTTCCAGCATTTTAAAACATCGTGGTTACACAGACCACAATAGGAACAAAAACTCTTTATTACATTCACGCATGCAGATTTGTCATGATTATCAGAACCATAATCAACTTGACTATGGGAAGAATTATACCTCGCATGTTACTTTGAATCAGGGAAAATTTTAAGAATGGAAAATTATTTTGAAGTTTAAAAAATTGGCGAATCTCACTAGTCCCTAATATGAAAACTATAAAAAAATTATTGATGTTTTTGTAAAATTATTCCAATTTATAATGATATTATATATATTTTCTATACAATTTTGGTGATTTTTAAGGTAAAATAATTTTATATTGTAAAATTTAGGTGAATCAGTTTTATAAAAAAATGGAAATTGGCAAATATGTTTTTTGGAAAAACCATGGAAAATTAGCCCACCTGCGAATATTAGCCCCTAAAATTTTCCATGCTTTGCATTTCCATATTTTTTACCTTCTCGAGGAGATGAACTGGAAGAGGTTCCAGCTTTCTGTTGAATACTAACATCAGTGTTCTTTTCTTGATAGTTATCATAACCCTCTTACTCGCCATAAGCTACATGTCCATTAGCATCATGCTGCAACATAGGCTTTAAACATTGGCATACAACTTGAAAACAAAATTGACATGTTTTTGGTTTAGAATTTGCGACAAAAGTTCTTTTGGAGTTGTCTCAAATGCCTTCATGGCTGTAGATTTTTCACCATAAGATTAAACTATGGTCTAGACCAAAGTTCTTAGGTCTTTCCTCAACCAAAATAGGATCAATCGTGCCTTGTGCATGCTTGCCTAAAACCTTTCCTTCATAGCCCATTTTTTACATCAACTTGGACCCTATACCTCTAGTGTGCTTTTCAAATGAACCTACACATCTTTCTGAAGAGGAATTTGAAGACAAATTTGAGTGATTTACCTCTGCTTCAAGCATGTTTTTGGTTAAGGCCTCTTTGGCTTGATGGATCTGCATCTCCATCTCATGCATTATTTGAAGAAGTCCTTCTTTATCTTAATTCATAGCAACCAATTTCTCATGAATTCTAGTTCTTTCCTTTCTATCTTCAAATAGAATTTTCACCCTATCCTTCAGGATGTAGAAGTCTTGCTTCATTTATTCATCGAAGAATCTTGTGAAGGAGAAGGATTTTGAAACCTCACTTGAAGAATTTGTCATCCTTATGTAAATGAATTAAGGAACTTCAAAAAAATTCACAAATCTTTCAAAAACAATTGACAAAGCTTCTAAAAAAAATGGTTGTGGAGTCAAACAGCCACTTTTGCAAACAATTCCTCTTGTGCTTCAAGGGTTTCCTTAAGGTCCTTTGGGTAAGGAGGATGCTTTTAGCCCTCTTGGACTTAGCTAATAGTATCTTCCCCTCACCTCTAGCAAACTCAAAATTTTAAGCATCAGTCAATTTTCAAACAGTAAAATTATTTTCACTGTTAAACACCTTTCAAGTCAAACAAGCAACTTAGTGTTATGTCAAGCAAGCAACCTAGTGCTATGTCAAGCAAGAAACCTAGTGCTCTATCAAGCAAGAAACCTAGTGCTATGATACCAACCTGATCTGAAAATGGGTGGATAACTTGAAATTCTTATGCGCAAGCACCTCCCACTCAATTAAACAAATAAAATATCTTGCTTATACATGATTGTGCGGAATTTTATACTTGAAACAAGTGTAATTATTTTTAACTGTTTAAGTGCTTTAAGAAAAATTATTTTTTCTGATATTAAGCATGTGAAACAACCATATAATGTAGAAAATAAACATCAACACAACAAAAAAAATTAATAAAGGAGTTCACCCAAATATCGTGGGCTACGTCTCCTTGAGCTTTTGTCAACTGACATGGTTCTTTGGGATTATGATGAAAAATTTCTTTTACAAGTAAATACCTAACTCCAATATTTATTTGGGATGTACCATTGGGTTTATAATATCATCATACCCCTGGAATGTTTTTCATCACTCTAAAGATAGACCTAGGCCTCCTTTGACTTGACTTCTTGAATCGATGCAATTAAGCTTCCCTAAGATTCTCTTTGGCACAAACTCCCTTGAAATAATTTTATGTCCCTGAAACCTCACCTAATGTCTCAAGAACACATCATACCTCCAAAATATACTAATCATTTTCTCCAAATGAGCTCTGGCTCCCCAATCTAGGCCTCCATCCACTGATGGCCCTGGGCTGCCCGAAACTTCCCTATGGCTTCTCAACCTCCAGAAGTCTCCAATGACTCTTAAAATCCCTTAAATGGATTCATAATGTCAAAAATAGTCAAAATATACTATTCACTTGCATAAATTTTCCTCTGGATGCTCCGGTTACGCCTCCAAAAACTGGTGGAACCCCTTGGCTCTAGGTTCACTGAAAACTTCTCTGAAGTATCTCGACCTTCAAAAGTATTCAAAAGCTTCTTCCAATCCCTCCATTGGATTTATAAGGCTCAAAATAGTCCTAATAAACTACTGGTTTGATGAGAGTGTTTTCTGGTTGCTCTGGATAGGCCTCATTCTCCTACTGGAACCTGGTGGCCCTAATGGCCCCTGGAACTTATCTTAAGAATATCGGCCTTCAGAAGTCCCCTATTGGCTCTGAAAAACTTACCATTAGTTCCAGAAGGTCTGAAAAATCCAAAATTGACTATTGGATTCCTGAGAAATGCCTCTAACTGCACTGGCTAGGCCTCAAACTACTGTTGGCCCCTGATGGCCCTGGTGACTCCTAGAACTTCTCTAAAGAAAAATCTCACTCATAAGTCCTCTGATGGCTCTTAAACACTCACACATGAGTTTTTGATGTCTGAGATGGTCGAAATTTACTATTCACACTCTCAGAATGGACGAATCTAGCTCTAGATAGAGCCTAAACAAATTTTGTCCACTTACCCCTAAATCAACTCCACTAAAAATCAAGCACTCCAGTTAACTGGAGTTAAAGATGGAAATTAGGAACAAATTTAGAGTTCTCTCTATTTATCCTACAGTCTAACCGCACAATAAATTTAATCGCCTTGAGTTGGGCACATGCTCCTAAATACGCGGTCTTCAAACAATAACCGTCGGGTAGATTAAAGTCAGAGTGGATTAACTACATGGATAAATATCACATGTGACAGGTCATAACCATATTTGCAGATGATTAGGGGCTTAAACCCTTGGCCCTGGTCACGGGCTGGAGGCCACATGGGGAGGGGTTGGCCCCTCTAGACCCCCAAATGTCGATCTGACTTAATTTAAATATAAGCCGCAGACCATTATGGTTAAGAACCATTGGTAGCCCAAGCGGTAAGACGTGGGCATGCTAGTGAGGAGGTCACAGGGTTGAATCCGTTCGGCTCCACCAAAATTTTACTATATCATTTAAGGGCCACGTGGCAGCCTCAGGGCTAGCCACGTGGCGCCTTATCATTGGTCCACATAAAACTGCGTAAACCCAACTTCAAATGATACCTTGCCACTTGTCATGATCTTACTAGCCCGAAAGGAATATTCCAGGGAATATTTTGAGGAATATTCCCTGGAATATTATTTTTTCTGAACATTCAAATTCCCATTCAAACCTAGTGAAAAGCCAAAAATCGCAGTTTACTGAACTTTTCAAATCGCGATAACTTCTTCATACGGTGTCAGTTTTTCGAGCCGTTTGCAATGCTGGAATAAGGAAGAAGAGATCTATTTTGTTTCTCACATTCAACACTCTTTCAAACACTTTAAAATTTGAGCTATCACTTAGGTCCTTGATCCAAATCTGATCACACCTCCCCATTAGGAATCTTTTGGACCCCAAAAGACTAATTACCTGATCTGTTTAGTAGATGAGAGTACAACACCCTCACTTTTTCTTTCTTATCTTAGTGCCTTTGAGCCCCAACTCAAAGGTAGTCAACACTTCCCTTCTTGGATGCGCTTGTCCTCCTATCAAAAATTGTCTTCCTTGAACTCACCCAAAAATTTCTAGCCAGAAATTTACAAAAGGTAGCTTAACATCATGTCCTTGATCATCGCTCCAAGGTGGCTCAAACAAACGTAAGTTTCCAATAGAAATATATGCATACATGACTGAAATTTTCATATCTACAAATGAATGTATGTCTTACTGAATTAAGAAGTTAAACCACTTCTTACCAAGCCACTTCCATGGTGATTTTTTCTATTGAAAATCTTCTTCATGTGAAACATTTGTTCTCACATCAATGATGGAATATTTGGTTCCAATTTCGCCAGTATTTCTATCCTCTTGCTTCAAATGCTTGGGATGATTTGTTGGATGCAATGTCGAACATTGGGAAACAAAATGTCCCTTCTTCTGGCAATGTATGCAAGTCTTTTTCACCTTTTGACAAAGTTTCCTTTGCCTCAATTCTTTCATGTATGCCTTCTTCCTCTTCCAGCATTTTGAAACATCATGGGTACACAGACCACAATAGGAACAAAAAATATTTCTTCCTTTCACACATGCAAATTTTTCATGCTTATCAGAAACATAATCAACTTGACTATGGGAAGAATTATAACTTGCATGTTGCTTTGCATGTCCACCTTTTTTACCTTCTTGAGGAGATGAACTGGTAGAGGTTTTAGCTTTCTTTTGAAGACTAACATCAGTGTTCTTGTCTTGATAGCTTTCAGAACCCTCTTGCTCGCCATAAGTTGCACGTCCATTAGCATCATGTTGCAACCTAGGCTTTAAACATTGGCATACAACTTGAAAACAAAATTGAGATGTTTGTGGTTTATAACTTGTGACAAAAGTTCTTTTTGGAGTTGTCTCAAATGCCTTCAAGGCTGTATAGTTTTCACCATAAGATTGAAAATAGCCTAGAACAAACTTCTTAGGTCTTTCCTCAACCAAAATAGGATCAATCATGCTGTGTGCATTTTTTCCTAAACCCTTTCCTTCATAGTCCATTTTTTACATCAACTTGGACGCTATACCTCTAGTGTGCTTTTCAAATGAACCTGCACATCTTTTTGAAGAGGAATTTGAAGACAAATTTTAGTGATTTACCTCTGCTTCAAGCATGTTTTTGGTTATGGCCTCTTTGGATTGATGGAGCTGAATCTTCATCTCATGCATTATTTGAATAATTACTTCTTTATCTTGCTTCATAGAAACCAATTTCTCATGAATTCTAGTGCTTTCATTTCTATCTTCAAACATAATTTTCACCCTATCCTTCAGGATGTAGGAGTCTCGCTTCATTTATTCATCGAAGAATCTTGTGAAGGAGGAGGATTTTGAAACCTCACTTGAAGAAGTTGTCATCCTTATGTAAATGAATAAAGTAACTTCAAAAAAATTCACAAATATTTAATAAACAATTGACAAATATTCTGAACAAAACGGTTGTAGAGTCAAGCAGCCACTTTTGCAAACAATTCCTCTTATGCTTCAAGGGTTTCCTTGAGGTCCTTTGGGTAAGGAGGATGCTTTCAGCCCCCTTCCTTCTTTTCCTCTTCTGGACTTAGCTAACAGTAGCTTCCCTTCACCTCTATCAAACTCAAATTTGTAAGCATCAGTCAATTTGAAAACAGTAAAATTATTTCATTGTCAAACACCTTTCAAGTCAAACAGGCAACCTAGTGCTTTGTCAAGCAAGCAACCTAGTGCTCTATCAAGCAAGTAACATAGTGCTCTGATACCAACCTGATAAATTGAAATTCTTATGCACGAGCACCTCCCACTCAATTAAAAAAATAAAAGATCTTGCTTATACATGATTGTGTGGAATTTTATACTTGAAACAGGTGTAATTTTTTTTAACTGTTTAAGTGCTTTAAGAACATTTTTTTTTGTTAATATTAAGCATGTGAAACAACCATATAATTCAGAAAATAAGCATCAACACATAACAGCAAATTTAATAGAGGAGTTCACCCGAATATCAGGAGCTGCGTCTCCTCAAGCTTTTGTCAACTGACTTGGCTCTTTGGGATTATGATGAAAATTTTATTTTACAAGTAAATACTTAACTCCAATGGTTATTTGGGTTGTACCATTGGGTTTATAATATCATCATACCCCTATAATGGTTGTCATCACTCTGAATATAGACCTAGGCTTCCTTTGACTTGACTTCTTGAATTGATGCCCTTAAGCTTCCCTGAGCTTCTCTTTGGCACAAAATCCATTGAAATAATTTTCTATCCCTAAAACCTCACCTACTGTCTCTAGTACATATCATACCTCCCAAGTAGATTGATCATTTGCTACAAATGAGCTTTGGCTCCCTAATCTAGGCCTCCATCCACTGATGGCCCTGGGTTTCCCGAAAATTCCCTGTGGCATCTAGACCTCCAGAAGTCTCTAAATTACTCTGAAAATATTTTAATGGATTTATAATGTCAAAAATAGTTAGAATATACTATTCACTTCCATAAATTGGCCTTTGGCTGCTCCGGTTACGCCTCCAACACCTGGTCACACCCCCTTGCTCTAGGTTCACTAAAAACTTCTCTGAAGTATCTAGACCTTCAAATTCTTCAAAATATTCTGCAAATCCCTCCATTGGATTCATAAGGCTTAAAATAGTCAGAATAGACTATTGGTTTGCTGAGAATGGTTTCTGGTTGCTCTGGATAGGCCTCATTCTCCTACTGGCACCTAGTGGCCCTAGTGGCCCTTGGAACTTCTTTGAAGCATCTAGGCCTTCAGAATTCCTCTACTAGATCTAAAAACCTTACCATTAGTTCCATAATTTCTGAAACATCCAAATTTGACTATTGGATTCCTGAGAAAGGCCTCTAGCTGCACTGGCTAGGCCTCACACTATTGTTGGCCGCTGGTGACCCTAGTGGTCCCTAAAACTTCTTTGAAGCAAAATATCACTCATAAATCCTCTTATGGATCCAAAACCCTCACCAATGAGTCTATAATATCTTAGATAGTTGAAATTGACTATTCACACTCTCAGAATGGATGAATCTAGCTCAAGATAAAGCCTAAACCAATTTTGTCCAGTTACCCCTAAATCAGCTCCTAAAAATGGAGCATTCCAGTTAACTGGAGTTAAAGATGGAAATTAGGCACAATTTTAGGGTGCCTACTATTTATCCTCCAGTATAACTGCATAATAAAACCGCCTTGATTTGGGCACATGCTCCCGAATACGCGATCTTCAAACCATAATCGTCGGGTAGAGTAAAGTCGGAGCGGATTAAACGCGCGGATAAATATCACATGTGACAGGTTGTAACCATATTTGCGAATGGTTATGGGCTTAAGCCCTTGGCCCTGGTCATGGGCTGAAGGCCACATGGGGAGGGGTTGGCCTCTCCGGACCCCCAAATGTCGAACCGACTTAATTTAAATATAATTTGTAGACCATTATGGTTAAGAACCATTGGTAGCCCGAGTGGTAACACGTGGGCGTGTTGGCGAGGAGGTCGCGAGGTCGACTCCGTTTAGCTCCACCAAAATTTTATTATGTCTTTTAAGGGCCACGTGGCAGCCTAAGGGCTAGCCATGTGGTGCCTTACTATTGGTCCACATTAAACTTCGTACACCTAACTGCAAATGATACCCTACCACTTGTCATGATCTGACTGGCCCAGAAAGAATATTTTGGGGAATATTTCAAGGAATATTCCAGGAATATTCCCTAGAATATTCTTTTCCTGAACATTCAAATACCCAGTCAAACCTGGTCAAAATCCAAAAATTGTAGTTTACTAGACTTTCAAATCGCGATAACTTCTTCATACGGTGTGGTTTTTCGAACCGTTCACGGCGCCGGAATCAGGAAGAATAGATCTATCTAGTCGCTCAGGTTCGACGCTCTTTCAAACAATTTGAAATTTGAGCTATCACTTAGGTCCTTGATCCAAATTTGATCACTAGTTGACTCCGCCAAATTTTGTCTGATATGGGTATGAGCATACTCTAATATTTGTTTGTAATTAATTGTAAGTTAAATTCTAAGTGTCAATTATGTAATGTGAAGAGTTATTTTGTATTGAAGTCCAAATTTCATGGTTAAAGGAAGTCAAAGAGTCATGATGGAAGTCAAGGAGTCACAAAGGGAGATGAATAGTCACCCCTTTTATAAATACACCCTCATTAGTCATGCAATGGGGCTTTTGGCCTAGGATTATAAGCTTGGGATTTTTGAGAACCTTGGATTCTCCTTAGCATAGAGGGAGTATATTTCATTGGAGGAGCAGGTGTTGACTTCATGTTCCACTATTGTAACTATTTGTTCTTCAACTGTATATGTATGCTTGGGACGTTCATTTTAATAAAATCTGAGAGTCGGCACTCTTTCATGCATATGTTTTGAATATAACAGGAATACTCTTGTTATGTTTGAAATATATGTTATTTCATTTATGCTAACGCTTATGAACTATTTCGTTTTCATAAGTATGAATCTTGTTGGATGTGTTTCGTAATGTATTTCAATCATAGTTATCTTGTGAACTATTTTTCAAGCCAACTTATGATTCCTTTATGCTTGTGTGTTCTTTTCAACTTCTGTACTATTAAAGACTTCTAAGAAACTCACTTATTTCCCCCTTGTTGTGTTAGAACCTATCATGCATTTCACTTGACCCATCACAGAGTTATACACTTGTTTCACGAAAGTCACGAATACATAATTCTATGTGTTATCGCAGCCAAGGAACCACTAAAACCCACCATTTCGATAATCAGTTTGTATTTAGGATGGGGCTCCTACTCAAAATGGTGTGAGGTCTAATTTTTTGGAATCACGATTTTCGTTAGACCAAAACCTGCAAGCGTTAGTCTCCATACAATCGCCAGAGAGAGGTTCCACAAGAGGTGGTTAGTCCATGTCGCGAAACACACAGGGAGCGTTGAACCCAATGTCCAACAATCTCCCCACTAACACGAGTCATGTGAGTTTCGAACTCGAGACCTATTGCCCTGATACCACTTGTTGGAATCACAATTGTCGTTAGACCAAAACCCGCAGGCATTAGTCTCTGCTACAATCACGAGAGTTAGGATCCATGAGAGGTGGTTATTCCATGTCGTGAAACACACGGGGAGCGTTGAACCCAATGTCCAACATAAATGGGGCTTCATATTGGGGAGAACCCTTGAATTTTGGCAGGTCCAACACCATCAACATACTGAAAACCTTCAAAAATTGTGGCAAAAATGGTTTCAAAATAAGTTAAATTCCCTTCAAAAATTTCCTAAAAATCCCTAGAATTTCTCTCCAAATAAGGTCCTCTTCACTTCTAGTTCATAAGGTATGAACCTTAGAACTTGTCCTTTTATTTTCTTGTTTGAACATATCTGAACTTGCTTGATTAAGTTACTTGATATTCTCCTCCTTGTACCTATTTATAGTGCATTCAAGGTTATCGTATAGACTAGGTTGACTTTTCCACTGTTTGGATTGGCTTGAGCAACTGCCAGAATGTATAGTGAATATTTGAAACACCTTTTCTCCCCATCCATAAGGAGTTAGAAGGAGTGTCATATACCATTGGACATGTATATAAATAATATTTCTAATCATATATTTTTTTATTCCATTTGAGCTAGGTAAATGGAGTAAAAGTGCAT
Organism: Pinus albicaulis; assembly: GCA_034641835.2. Classification (NCBI taxonomy): domain Eukaryota; kingdom Viridiplantae; phylum Streptophyta; class Pinopsida; order Pinales; family Pinaceae; genus Pinus; species Pinus albicaulis. The sequence continues at coordinate 536,404,574 of CM076571.1, read as the reverse complement.
TCAAATATAACGTATCCATGTTAGGTAAACTTGACTCGGGCAAAAATTCAAAGTTGATTGGTTCTACAATAGTGATTTTGGGCCCATGGTTTTGGTTTCCCATGGTAATTTGCTTTTGGATTTCATGTAATGGAGCCTTTAAAAGGTTGGGAAGACTTTATTGTAATGGTGTTAAGGAAGTGAGCGGTGAAGGCTCACTTGGTCAGCTTGGCCAGGGTTTTGGCCAAGCACTAATGGAATTATATTAGGTTGGGATTTCCCCCAAAGTTAGGGTTTACCCATGGTAAATATTGTGCGCTATGTTTAATGTTTCGATTTTTTCTAGTCAAATTAATTTTTCTCTCAGTGATAATTATTTGTCTCGAGTAAAATTTTCTTAATTTGGTATCAAAGTTGGATGTTGGCTTTAAAGGGATGATTCTGTTGTCAAATATTTAATTGCCCTAGTGAATGGAGAGATAAAATTAGATTAAATTAACAGATAGGGTCATAGAGAGCATGGTGTTTCTGGAAAAGAGGCTATATGTGGTTGGATTTGTGGAATTTCCTTAGTGTGTCCAAGGAGGTCACAATCAAAGGTGTCATATAACAACAACGATGAAGAGAAAGATACTTGTGATTTCTTGGTATGCATAAATAAGATTAGTTAGTTACAGTCAAGAGAAAGCATCTAAGAGACTAGCAGAGTGGATTATCATGGCTCAAAGAAAAAGGTTGAACCTCTGTATTATACCCATATACAACACAAATTTTTTTATAAAGACTTAATGATTATAGAGACCTCATACAAAGGTCTTGTATTTACTTCATCCTCTCAAATTTCAAATATAGATATAATTCTTTTAGTGACATTAGAAATATTCTTATTATTGCATTAATTTTTTTCAAATATAGATATAATTCTTTTAGTGACATTAGAAATCTTCTTATTATTGCATTAATTTTTTGTTGTGTTATCCATTGTCTTTAAGAATAAGAATTATATTCTACTCATATTTTTTGTTTATGCATAATATGGTACGTATAACATATATCTTTCGCTTGTTTACAATGAATCTTAATAAAAGTGTTGGGATTTCATTATTGGTTTTTGAATTCAACAAGAAGATTGAACTATACCAAATGTAACATATTTGTTTTATATACATTTCCACTTCACATTGTTTAATACTTTGGATAGGCCTATATTAATTTTGTTTAGTTCATGTGAGTGTTTTCTATGTGGTATAATTACTCACGTTATTGGCACAGCATTTCTCTATAATTAGGCTGATAGTTAGGCCGATAGGCCTATTCTTTTGAATCAATCACTTTCCAATTTCGTTGACACTTTTTATCTATACATGGCATCTGTCCAGTTTGTTCTTTTACACTGTCTATACTTTTGCGCATTAAATGTGACATCTATTAAAAATTTTAATTGTTCAATTTCAAGATTGTGCCATTTTTTCCATGATGTGGCAATTTTAATCACTAGTTCCATTATCACGCATTAAATGTGACATTTACTGAAATTTTAATTGTTCAATTTCAAGGTAGCGCCATTCTCTCCATAATGTGGCAATTTTAATCACTCTTGGTTCCATTATCTTTTGGAGTGGCAATTTCAGCGACATCGACATAGCTGGGACACCTAAACTGCGGGTGTTGTTGGAGAGGCAGTTGGTACGGTTACAACTGACTACCGCTACCATCACGGGTATTTATTTGAATTAGCAAAAGGAAATTGCACGATTCTTGTGGTCTAGGGACTACAGGCTTTCAAACGAAATCATGTTCAATAGTAGCTGCTCAAATAATATGTTTTATAGTCCATCTCCACATGCAAGACTGCACTGAGGGTTTGTTTTATATTCCATCTCCACATGCAGGACTAAGGGTTCATTTTATAGTCCATCTCCACATGCAAGACCGAGGGTTCACCAAAGGACGAGATCCAGTTAGAATTTGGAGAATACAAAAATAGATGGAATTCGAGGGAGAAAGACACCCATTACACACCCTGCGTGCATCACAGAGCATTGCAAAGAGAAGTCGCACCAGATGTAAATCGTCTCCATGGAAAATTTTAGGGGCGAATTTTAGCCCAAAGGCGAAATTTAAGGGGTTTTATAGTTTGAGGAGGCGAACTTTTTATATTGCACCCATTTTTTCTATAGTTAACAACTTAGCCCAAAATTTATTTAAAAAATAGATAATTATTATATTTTAGCCCTCAAAATTAAAGCGGATAAAAATTGAAAAGGTGGGATTCGCCCTAGATATACATTGCAAAGGCCCGATTCGCCTGGTTTGGAGGTTGGACTCATTGAATTTGGGCGGATTCACCTCAATTTATAGGTTTTTAAGTTCGATTTGGTTGCAATAGCCAGATTTCTTGGTTTTCAAATCGAGGGGAAGGTTTAAATTCATCTCTATAAATTACAGCTTGTTAATCCTTCATACCATTAGGCAAGGTATGATTGTTATACTTATACAGCCTCTGATATCATTTATTTCACTGCAAATTTGCATTTTTGTATTGAATCCAATGTAATCTCTAGGTGAAAGTTGAAGAACTGGAAGAGAAACATGTGGGTATGTACTTTTATGTGCATTAGTGTCCTCCATGCAGGGGTTTCACCCCCCGTTTTGTCCGAAATCTATACAAAGTTATCGGAGAAGGGGGACTTCGAGATTCTCTTCGTTTCTGTGGATCTTGATGAGAATTGATTCAAGGAATACCACCATACCATGCCATGGCTTGCCCTGCCATTCTCAAATGGTATACAATGAAGAAGCTTAATCAGACCTTTCAGGTCAATGGCATTCTGTGCCTTGTTTTTCTGGACAGAGAGGGCAGAGTTATAACGACTGAAGGTGTGGAGATAATTGAAGAATATGGGGTTGAGGGATATCCATTCACCGCAGAGAGATTTGCTAAGCTGAGGGCGAAAGATGATGCCATAAGGGCTGCACAGACTGTGGATTCTCTTTTGATGTCTGATGAACGAGATTTTGTCCTTGGCCATGGAGGAAGAAAGGTGGGTGTTTTCCCTTTTTCACTTGTGTTTTTCCCTGCCATCAAGTCTGAATTTGGGTTCTTTATGAGAATGTAGGTATGAAAGCATGTATTGAATTAGGCTATTGAACTTGAAAAGATAGAGAATAGAGTGTGCAAGTCTAATCAATACATGCGTTGAATTGGTTGATTGAGTTTCATGCAATCATTGGATGTTGTAAGGGTGTAGGAAAAATAAATGCACATATTTTATTTCATGACGGTTTCATTGTCAATTTGGGTTTTTTCCAATAGGTTCCAGTAGCGGAGCTCGTGGGAAAAACTGTGGGTTTGTATTTTTCAGCCCACTGGTGTGGTCCATGTAGAAATTTCACTCCACAGCTTGTGGAGATATATAATGAACTTTTGAAGAAAGGGGAGGCCTTTGAGATTGTGTTTCTCTCGAGTGATACAAAGGAAAAAGACTTCGAATAATATTATGCAAGCATGCCATGGTTGGCTTTGCCATTTGGAGACAATGCTAAAAAGTACTTATCTCGCTACTTCCGAGTTCAGGGTATCCCAACCTTGATTATTTTAGGTCCATATGGGAAAACAGTTTTGACTGATGCAGTGTCCCAAATATGTGAATATGGAATTAGAGCCTACCCATTTACAAAAGAGCGCCTGGATGAGCTTGAAGCGGAGGAGAAAGCCAAATGAGAAGCACAAACCCTAGAGTCACTCTTGGTTTCTAATGAGCGCAACTTTGTGATCAAGCATGGAGGTGCCCAGGTCAATTACTAAGGTCTACTTACTAGCTTCATTGTTTTTATGCCATGATTCATGAATCATACCACTGAAATAAGTTCTTATTTTCATGATGGTCTCATTTTAAATTTGGGTTTTTGCCAATAGGTCCCGGTCGTGGAGCTTGTGGATATTTATAATAAGATTTTGAAGAAAGGGGAGGCCTTTAAGATTGTGTTTCTCTCAGGTGACAAAGAGGAGAAAGACTTCGAAGAATATTATGCAAGCATGCCATGGCTGGCTTTGCCATTTGGAGACAAGGCTGAAAAGAACTTGTCTCGCTACTTCCGAGTTCAGGGTATCCCATCCTTGATTATTTTAGCTCTAGATGGGAAAAAAGTATAGGCAAATGCAGTGGGACTTATACGAGAATATGGAATCAGAGCTTATCCATTTACCAAAAAAAGGTTGGATGAGCTTGAAGCAGAGGATGAAGCCAAACGAGAAGCACAAATGTTGGAGTCACTCTTGGTTTCTGATGAGCGCAACTTTGTGATCAAGCATGGAGGTGCCCAGGTGAGTTATGGAGATCTACATAGTACTTTCATTGTTCTTATGCCATAATTTATGAATCACCCGTAGTGTTAAACAGTTAAGTGTGTGAATTTGTTCATAAAAGTATAAAATACTTTCGCAGAGAGGGTCTACATCTCTCATGGTTTGAATTTGGGTTTTTTTCATGGTGGATTCTTGTTATCAACAACTAAACCACAAGTTGACATGGACTCATTTATATGGGTGATGTTGATCCTTTATATGTTTCGATTTTTGTAACAGGTCCCTGTAGTTGAGCTTGTGGGGGGAAATTGCTCTATATTTCTCTGCCCATTGGTGCCCACCTTGCCAAGGTTTTACTCCGAAGCTTGTAAAGGTATATAATGAACTCAAGGAAAGAGGAGAAGCCTTTGAGATTGTTTTCATCTCTATTGACAAGGATGAAGAGGCCTTTGAAGATTATTACAAAACCATGCCATGGTTGGCTCTTCCATTTGGAGATGAAACTAAGAAGGATCTCATGCGGCTTCTTCGTGTCAGAGGCATCCCATCGTTGATTGTGGTGGGTCCAGATGGAAAAAATGTGACAGAGAATGTTGAAAGTGCAGTGACCACATTTGGAGCCAAGGCTTATCCCTTCACCGATGGTCATCTTGAAACGCTCCAGAAGGAAATAGAGAAGGAAATGAAAGAGCTGGCTGAGAAATCACCCAAGGAGATAAGGTACAACCAACATGAACACCCCCTTGTATTCACAGAGGCGGATGCATTCATTTGTGATGTTTGCGAAGAAGATAGCATTGGATGGTCCTATTATTGCAAAGATTGTGACTACTCTATTCACCTGACTTGTGCTTTGAAGGATGAAGGGGATGTGATTCAGGAGGACAAGGGTGAAGACACAGATGTTGCGATTGATGAAAACTGTAAACCCGAAGGAGTTATTTGTGATGGAGATGTTTGTTACAAGGTGGATGAAGCCTAAAGATGATATTAAAGGTGGCTTATTAATACGATATACTTCAAGCTCTTCAATTGATTTTGTGTTTGAGAACGCCTTGTTATCGTTGGATAGATCGATAGATAACTGAACTTTGTTGAGTGAACATCACCTATGGTGTCTCGATAAATCAATTGAGTACCTCTTATTCCATCTTGTCGATTCTACCATGGTAGTTCATTCTACAGTCGAGTTGTCATACACGAGTATATAGTTATGGAGTTTTCCTCCACATGTTGATAGTTATGAAGGGTTTCCTTAGGTTCAATTTCTCATGTTATACTTAGTTATCCCTTGATTGCAAGTATGGAAATGGCCTTAAGCATCCCCACAAATACACCAACAATTTGATTGCAAGTATCGAAGTGAAAATACTTAGTTATCCCTTGATCTATAGTGACAACACTAAACCAAGAAACAAAACAAAGGCAATGTGGATGAATGTCGCCAATGGCAATGGTCTTAAGCATCCCCACAAATACACCAAAAATTTGAGGGCAAGTATCAACTTGGATTCTAGGTATTTATTTGTTGACTTCAATGAAAGGTTTGCAAAATACAAGGAAAAACAATGTCCGCAGGTTTAACCACAACTGGGTTTAAATCCACTGCTAGTTTCAAGCACCTTGGTAAGTACTTCGAGCATTACTCTTTCATAGCTTTGCTTGACTGCAGAAACCTTGTTGGAAACAACTTGTATAATCATATTTTTGGTACAGATTGCCAATTTTGTATATATGTTCATTTGTTCTGAATCACTATTGGATCTGCTTCATAACTTGTATTTCCAAGGTTTTCGTAAAATGGTAAAAGATATAAGGTGCATTATAATTCTACTTGAGATATTCTATGATCCACAAGATGGAAAAGTGCTTACAGAGAGTGTCAATATCAAGCAATTTCAACTTAAATGGACAAGGAAAAAAAATGGATTTGTAACCCAAGAACATTTCCTCTTTACTTCCACTATTGATATTATCTTGCATATAGTAAAGATGAAGTTATACAACTAGAAATACAAGTTGCTTACATGCTTGTTAATGAAAAAAATTATGAGCAAGATGTACTAATTTTTGAGCTAATTTTACATAATAATGGGTGTTAGATATTGCACTGGCCAATAATAGAAATTTTACATGAAATATTTCCATATTATTATTGGTAGAAATCATTGGCACACTCGTCATATTTAATTTGGTCACTTGGGTTGCATAATAGAATATGCTTGTTTTACACGTTTAGTACTTTTAGGACTAAGAATTTATTTGTTGATACCCTTTGGATTTGATATATCATAGATAAAAGGAAATGGATTTGTATTGTTTACTATCTTTCTAAACTTACCTATACTGGAAAAGGATATAAAAGATTCACTGATTTGTTCTTATGAACATGCCTTATTAGAGGTTGTTATTTATTTTTTTAGTAGTATTGTATAACTAATAAGGTAGTAAATGTATTGAATTTTATTTCAAGACTCGAGTTGATTGGGAGAAGTTAGAAAGAGTCCAGATCCTATTTCTTAGGTACATTTGATGCAAGCATAATGTACCTGAGGTTGTTGTTCAAGAAGAGTTTGCAGCCCAACCTGTTTGCCTCAAGACCATCTTAAAATTGGTATCATTCCTTTGTAGATTTAGGGATTTGTGGGATTTCAAGAAAGAAATAAATTTGTACTTAGAAGTTAGCACTCTGTTCTTCAGAGATCATTACCTCATTCAGTCTCTTAGGGCATGCTCAGTGTTGACTCTCAAAGGTATCTCGGTTACTCCAATTAGTGGCTAGCTCTGTAGATCATCTTCCCCATTCACGTATTACCTAAATGTGCCATGTCATCTCCTGTCGTTCAATTAGGTCCTCAACTGAGCTATTAAAGAGTACTTCTAGAATAAATTTGATAATATGGAGAAAAATCTAAAATCTTTCCATTGGAGGTCCAAGCCCAACAATATAAGATTGGAAATTTTGCATATATTGCAAAGGTTGAGCTGGCAATGGAGGTGTTGTAGACTGCTTAGTGTAGCCCTTAATATAGTCATTACCTGCAGCCATCCCTGCAGATAACTCCTCCATTGGTGATTCATTATCTGCTTATTAAGCATTGACTACAATTCATTTCAGCAGTTTCTTAAGATAAATTTTGAGTAACTGAGTCATAAACATTTAAACTTGAGTAAATGTGGAAGCAAAAGTTTGACGTGAGTTCAAATCTACAGTGCGGGTGTGTCCTTCGTCGAATGTGCTCTTGTTTGAGGCAAGGTAGAATGGTTACTACTACTAGCAAGGTATTTCCCACTAAACCAAGCAATAAAAAAAGGCCAATGTGGATGACTGTCACTAATGGAAATGGCCTTAAGCATCCCCACAAATACAACAACAATTTGATTGCAAGTATCGAAGTAAAAATACTTAGTTATCCCTTGATTTATAGTGACAACACTAAACCAAGCAATAAAATAGAGGCAATGTGGATGAATGTCGGTAATGGAAATGGTCTTAAACATCCCCACAAATACACCAATAATTTGAGGGCAAGTATCAACTTGGATTCTAGGTATTGATTTCTGACTTCAATGAAAGGTTTGCAAAATAAAAGGAACAACAGTGTCTACAGGTTTAACAACAACTGGGCTTAAAGCCACTTCCATTGTCAAGCATATTGGTAAGTACTCCGAGCATTAATCTTTCGTAGCTTTGCTTGACTGCAGAAACCTTGTTGGAACTTGTATAATCATATTTTTGGTACAAATTGCCAATTTTGTATATACGTTCATTTGTTTTGAATCATTGTTGGGTCTGCTTCATAGCTTTTATTTCCAAGGTTTTTATACAATTTTCAAAGATATAAGGTGCATTATAATTCTGATTGAGATATTCTATGATCCACAAGATGGTAAAGTGCTTACAGAGAGTGTCAATATCTAGAAATTTCAACTTAAATGGACAAGGCAAAAAAATGGATTTGTAACCCAGGAACATTTCCTCTTTACTTCCACTATTGAGATTATCTTGCATATAGTAAAGATGAAGTTATACAACTAGAAATACAAGTTGCTTACATTCTTGTTAATGTAAAAAAAATTATGAGCAAGATGTACTAATTTTTGTGCTAATTTTACATAATAATGGGTGTTAGATATTGCACTGGCCAATAATAGAAATTTTACATGAAATATTGCCATATTATGATTGGTAGAAATCATTGGCACACTCATCATATTTAAATTGGTCACTTGGGTTGCATAATAGAATATGCTTGTTTTGCACGTTTAGTACTTTTAGGATTAAGAATTTATTTGTTGATACCCTTTGGATTTGATATATCATAGATAAAAGGAAATGGATTTGTATTGTTTACTATCTTTCTGAACTTTCCTATACTGAAAAAGGATATAAAAGATTCACTGATTTTTTCTTACGAACATGCCTTATTAGAGGTTGTTATTGATTTTTTCAGTAGTACTATATAACTAATAAGGTAGTAAATGTATGGAATTTTATTTCAAGACTCAAGTTGATTGGGAGAAGTTAGAAAGAGTCCAGATCCTATTTCTTAGTTACATTTGAGGCAAGCAAAATGTACCTGAGGTTGTTTTTCGGGCATAATTTGCAGCCCAACCTGTTTGCCTCAAGACCATCTTCAAATTGGTATCATTCCTTTGTAGATTTAGGGATTTGTGGGATTTAGCTTCAAGGAAAGACATAAATTTGTAATTATAATTTAGCACTCTGTTCTTCAAAGGTCATTACCTCATTCAGTCTCTTAGGGATGCTCAGTGTTGACTCTCAAAGGTCTCTCGATTACTCCAATTAGTGGCTAGCCCTCTAGATCATCTTCCCCATTCACGTATTACCTAAATGTGCCATGTCATCTCCTGTCATTCAATTAGGTCCCCAGATGAGATATTAAAGAGGACTTCTAGGATAAATTTGATAATATGGAGACAAATCTAAAAGCTTTTCATTGGAGGTCCAAGCCCAACAATATAAGATTGGAAATTTTGCATATATTGCAAAGGTTGAGCTAGCAATGGAGGCGTTGTAGACTGCTTAGTGTAGCCCTTAATATAGTCATTAACTGCAGCCATCCCTACAAATTTGAAACAATGGAATTTGGCATACTGTGTAGCTTGAAGATATTATCCACGAATGCTTGGGAAATTGAGAAAGGAGTGAAAGGATGAGTGGAGGCGCGAAAATGAGTTGCTTTTAAAAGACAATCTATCATGACCTTACTCATTGTTTTGTTGCTTGCTTTTTGAAGTCCAACAATAAAATTCATTGAAATTTCTGTCCAAATATGCGCTAGGATTAATAAAGGTTGCATTGTGCAATGCACCTAGTAAATTCTGTGTGTTGCTTTGGCAAGCATCCTAGGATGCTACAAAATCTTGGATGTTTGTTTTCATGCCTCCCCTGAAGATTGAATTCTTAGTTTTTTCATAAGTCTTAGGAAAGCCAAAATGTGATGTTGTTGGTGTTGGGTGTAGCTTCACTAAAATTGTTATAGGGTTGAATATTTTGCTAAAACAATGGGCCTTTTATATCGTAATGTATATTTTTTAGCAGGTTTGGGATCGATCTGAATCTTTTGGATGAGCCGCCTTAAAGAAATGTTTGCTAGTCATTCCTTATATTCCAGAGGAATTATGAATACATTGCTTAAGCTGAAAAGTTGCAGCTTATTTCTCTGTGAGCTCTTGTACTTGGTCTTTTGTTTGGTTTGGATGGATTTTGCCTTTGTGATTTTGAGTCATGATGAAGACTGATTTCCTTCCTGTTATTCTGTAAACTTCACAAATAGTGATTATAATTGTTTCTGGGATTTTTAAGTATCCTTGCAAACCTGCTTCTTTAATTATCCATCATTTTTTGCCTGTTTTGTAGCGTTTTCCTTCTCTCGAGACTTTTTGTTTTTGTTTTGTTTTGTTAGAATCCCCCGAGGCCATCCCGCAAAATTCGATATTTTTGAAAATCTTCCTATTTTCCCCATGTTGACTGGGCATTCAGTACTTGCTTCTTTGTTGGTTGCATCCAAAACTCTTTCTTGTGCAATTATTTTCCCCACCCCTTCAGAAAGAAAGTGGATTGCTTGATTAATGTTATGCAGGTTATGAGATAATAATAGCCTTGTACCTTAAATGCTCGTTGATCGAGTAACCTTTTACTTACACTCGGAGGCAGGAGTTCACTTCACTTAGCTTTTTTTCACATCAGCTTGTGGGAAGACATATATGTGAAAACTAATTAACCAATGTCAGTTTCAATTTTACCTGAATTAAAAGCCTGGAAACAAATTTATTCCTCTAAACATTTTTTAGTGTAAAGAATTTTGTGTATAAATTATTCTTGAGCCCTTGAATTCATGTTGAACTGAGTATAATTACTGAACATTTCTTCAGGCATCATTGGTGACAGTGCGCAATAAGAAACGAATTGGTTACTCTTATGAGATCGCCTTGAAGTTTCAAGGTGAGGCTTATTTAATATTTTTATTTGATTATGAAATGTATAAGGTTGTCTATAATCTGAGTCAGATTTTGGTTTGAAACATGTGAGTGGTTGATTGAGGAGGAAATGAAGCAAATTCAGGGCACTCTAAATGTTTCAAAGGCTTCTTATGGTGATTTGGAAGATATGCAGGTGTGTATATGAAAAGTATTGAAAGTAATAAATTGCTTGAATATTTCTGGTGAGTTACTTTTTTATCATGCTGTCAGTTTCTTTCTATGTTGTTTTGATATTCTAAAGAGTTTTGTATGTGGTTTACCGTTTGTTTTGTGGATACCTTTAGAGCATTGTTATAGATGGACCCCCTTTAGGTTATTTCTAGAAACATTAGTCCTGGGTAGATATGTATCAAAGGGTGCAGATGTAGACTGGTATTGGGTAAAATCAATGTTCTTAGTTCATTGGAAGTAAATACTGAGAAGATAAATGATTTCACTGAAGTGAGGCACACTCTACAACCTTGGTGTAATAGATGTGTTATTTCTGTGGTAATGCTAGCTCTAATGAACTACAATGGAAAACTAGCTGTGGTTTGGCATGTAATGTCAAAAGTAAAAAGCTAGCTATTTCTTAATTTCCATCATGTTAAAAAGACAAAAACCTAGCATATATTCATCTTAACTATGATCCATTAACAAGCGAGACATTTATGCCTGTAGACTAACATGTGCCTCTCTCTCTCTCTCTCTCTCTCTCTCTCTCTCTCTCTCTCTCTCTATGCTTAATGGGTTTGGGTTTAAGATGATCTATGCTAGTGTAGAAATAAACATTGTAAGATATTTTTAGGCCTGTCTAAATACAAGGTGGCATGGTAAATATGTGCACATGAGCTAAAGTACTAATGAGTTTTTAATGTGTTGGAAAATTTGGACGTTTGTTTTTCCCCAGTGTGTGAATTTAGAGTTTGATAATTTTGAAAATGACCTTATGAGCATGTTCTAAAGTTTTTGTCCTTTTGGGTTTGTCATTTTTATAAGTATTAACCTTAGTTTGTCAGGGAACTCCATAGTTGTATTAGTACAACTGCAATACAACTTATATAGATTAAACTTTAGTTATACAGATTGACTAAAGCACCTAACAACAAATTGACTAATCCCAAATTAGTCATGAGGATTCTCTATAATTTAACAAGAAAGATCACAACACGTCCTAGCTTGTTTCTTCAGTTTTTTTATAATATATAATTTACAAAATTCAAGAAGAGGAAGAGATAACCAAGGAAGATGATATTTTTTTATTGTTAGTGATTGCCATTATTTTGTGTGCAAACTGTTAATCTGTCCAATCATGCCAGTGGCTATCAGTGGTTAATCTCTGATCTCTTTAGGGATCACATAGATATCAATTACATGGTGTGTACAAATGAACACTTGTAGAACTTGATCGACCTACAAACTAAACAAGCAAAGGGAATATAGAAGAGCAATGGTAGAATGATACCTCATAAACATTAATTACAATAAACTGACAATAGACCAAAGCATCACCCTTCCTTTGTGTAAGATTCAATGATGCCACATTTCCAACGCTGTTGTAGGAGCAACATCTTAAAACATGGGTAGATGCTTCCACCATCTTTGCCTTTATCCTCTTTTCCACCAGCTTGTGGAGGTTCTTCCATGTTCACATTTTCAACATTGTTATGCCATCCATGTTTGAATAAAAAATAACCTGATTCAGATGTAATTGTTAATTAGGATTTAGTCGTTTCTTAATGTTAGATGCCCAGCTTGAACCTTAAAAGATGCTTTGGTGAACATAATGCTCACTGCTTTATTGAACTTGGGCCAAATCCAATACGTCATCATATCCAGAGATTGGGCTAATTCTAGAGAGAGCACAGAGTCATCTACAAAGTGGATTTTAAAATATCTTGTAGGCACCTGATAAGGATCGTTCCTTTAGTTTGCACTTGACTCTAGCTAACCTAGAGCATTAGCTGTGATGAAATGTTTTATTGGACAAAGAAAACCCTTTCTGAAGGACCATTTTTGGCTCGCTGTCATCGTATCTGAAGTAAAATACCATTCTAATCTGTGTAGGACTTTATCAAAATCAATTTTGAGGAGCAGATCTTCTTGATGGATTTATCCAGCCCACCTGATAGCTTTGAAGCTTCCACAATGTTATATAAAATGAATCTACCCATTAAGTAGCCACGTGTTAATTTATTTGTGGTTAATACTTCTGTAGGAGTCTTGAAAGCCATGTAAAGTAGAATGATTAGCATGGGATCATTAATTGAGTCCCTGTTGGATGAGTTGTGGTTTATAACTTTATATTGAATATGCCTGCATTAGTTTGCTCTGCAAGTGGTTCTAGAGGAAGAGCTTCCAAGCATACGTTTAAAAGGTTTCCCAATGGTGTCTCAGAAACCCTTGTAGAATTTTAAAGGGAGACCATCTTTCCTTGGATATTATCATGTTTCAAGGAGGGATAGATCTGGGGTTAAGGCCAAGACGAGGAAATAAGTTCCACATTCCCACCACAAATTCCACTCGACACGGGCAATATAACAGGGAAGTAAGTTCCACATTCCCACCACAAATTCCACTTGACACGGGAAATAGAACAGGGAAGTAAGTTCCACATTCCCACCACAAATTCCACTCGAAACAGGCAATAGAACAGGGAAGTAAGTTCCACATTTGCTGAGTAATTTTCCTACACTCCAATGATTTGAGGTGGGAAACACTAAGCTTAACAATGAATTTGTGTTTCCTACACAATGAATTTGATATCATAGCTTGTTACTGAAGTAAGGACCTCTATTGCATGAGTAAAATCACTTGGGAATGAAAAGCCCATTTTTTTTTGCTTGTTGGACCAAGTGTAGTGCATTGGCATGGATCATGTGCTTTTGCCTGCCATCAATGAGAGGAATAAACCTCATATTTATCACCTTCCCAGTTGATCGTATTCAAACCAGCTCCTAGAAGCCAACTAATAGCTCCTAGAAGCCAACTGATAGCAGTTGATCAGCTATCCATTGCCACAAACGGTTATCAGCTATCCATAACCAAAAATGGCTCCTATATGGCTCTGAGTTAGGAGAGTATCAGTGGAGATGAAATCCAAAACACTAGCTGAAAGAGTAGTAATTATATAAGCATACATGTTTTCTGGATCACAAATAGGTCTCTTTCGTGGTCTTAGCAAGGAGAAATGAAAAATACTATTTGAAAGAGAAATAGGAATGTAAACACACATGTTTTCTGGCTTATATTTATTTAGAATGTGGGGTGGGCCATAAGTAAACACTACTAAGTGTTGGCGTTTACCAGATGGATGTTCTTTGTCTACACATATGTTGAGAAACAATTTTATTTTAAATTGTTGTCATGCTTAAGATCTGCTGTGTCAAGCTTCTGGATGGTGTAAATCAATGTTGGTAAATTATCCTCATCTAAATAGCAAAGATCCCAGCTAGTACTATTGTTTATTTATATTGTTGTCCAGAAATTCAATGTGTTGTGCTGTATAATTTTGTGCTGTATTATATACATATTTTCTAAAACTAGTTTTAAAGTCTGCTAGTCATATATGATATTCAAAAACTTGATTATAAAATTTCCTTGTCTTTTTTTTGTTAGTTGAACGTGTCTTTGGACACTAACAAGGGAATCTCGGACTCCAAAAGAATTACAATTATTAAATATCTTACGTCATTCTTGTCTCCAATTCATAATAGATTGTTCTAGTTTGAAGCAGAGCTGAAAGAAAGGTGAATTTATGGTTTTGTTTATAGTTGTTCGGGATAATTGGTGCTGGGCTAAGCCTACTGTGGTTTCTTAACGTTGCCTCTTTCTGTCTGGAGATTTTTACTGTGGTTTTGTAACCTTGAACTATAACTCTTTTGATATATTGTAACATTGACTGAGATTGGACTGTAGAACACGTACAAATTCCAGTTTGCCTCTCAGAGAGTGTCCTCCACTGCTCATTCAAACTAGGCCCAAACTTTTGTTGGTTATAATAACTTGCATGCAAAATTCATAGATCATTACACGTCAAACCGACTTTACGCCTTGACTGACATTGCATTCAACATGGTGCACAAGTATGATTTACATGTATCAATCGAAAATATGATTGTATCTATATTTGATAATGCAAGTTGAATACAACATACAATACATAGGAGTGCTATGGCTATGAAGTTCAATATGAAATAATCTATTGATTTCTACTATTACTATTATATAAGGGGTGCTCTTCCAATGGCCATTTATTAGCTATGTGAATAAGGCTTTGTGGATTTTGTATTTACTATAAGATTATGTATAGCTGAGTTGCAGACAACTAAGTAGAATTTGGTAAGAAGTTTGGAGTATGTGTAATTCATAATGATATTGTCTTCTCTTCATTGATGACTTTTCAATGTGTGAGTTTTGACCTAAGCCATTGCATTATCAATGTGTCAAGGCTCAAAAGTCGACCTATATGTCAACTACTTCTTATGATTGTTCCTAGGAACACGAATCCTAATTTTTGTAGGTTTAAAATTTATCACAAGTTTGCTCTATTGTGGTCAAATTTGTGGAGGTTATCTCAAAATTTATTTAAGGTACCATGGATCTAAATTTCTTATGAACTTTCAACACTATTACAAACTTTGGTGAAAATTGTTGATCAATTCTCACTTTGTTAGGGTTATAGATGTTAATGAAAATTTTGTGTGCATGCATGAGAGTTGCGTGCAAATGCTCAATGTTGTGTGCATTAGTGTGATAAATATGGGATAATGCAAAGCATAGTTTTGAAGATTAGTCTAAGTTGACTCGTACTTAATCAACTCAGTCAAGTTGATTGTTGGTTGAACGGTTAATTTTTGGTTCAATGGACATAAGATCTTGCAGGCCTAAATACCAAAGGGAAAAATGGAGCCCATCATGGGGTTCTCTTTGTAATTCTCCACCACTGCTACCTTCCATGCTTCCTCAAACTCCTCTCCAACCTCAATATCAGTGCTAGTAGTAGCATGAGCAACAATATTACACTTAGTAGAACTATAATGCGTTTTCCAAACTGCACGAGAACTACTTCCCTCACGAGTCACCATGTGCCATGCTTGGTCTCGATGGTTTGCTTCCTTCAACTCCTAGTTCAACTACCATATCTTCATTGGAACCAACACCCCGAACTCCACTAGACAACGATTCGCCATTTTGTACTAGTGATTCGCCATGATTTTACAAGATAATATAATCTCATGAGAGATTCGCCAAAAAATTATATATACATATTATATTATTAATAAAATCGCCTTCCATTTTTCCTATGTATGGTAGGAATTCGCCCATTTATTATACATATAAATTTACATGGGTTCTTAAAATTTTCCCTGATCCTCTCATGATAATGTTTATTCCAAGTGGCTGGTGTATAGGCATATATGTAGTCAAAGTTTCAGTGAAAGTCACCATTCTGAGCTGAATTTGAGGTTAGCTGTTAATATTTGATCCTGGTATGTATTTAATCTCCACATGACCATTGTAATTGGATGAAAGCTTTATTTTGTAGACCAGGTAATTTCAGAACACATTTTGTATTTTTTTTTTTCATCTAATGTACATCTAAGATGAAAAATGTAAGATGAAGAATGTAAGAGGAACGCAACATATATAACAATCTTCATCCTCACACAGAGTAAAGCTTTCTGGACAATTTTCGCAACGAGGAAGCAACTCACTGTAAAGAAGCAAGAAAAGTTGCAAACTCCCTGCAACAACATTTATGTAAATTAGCACAGGAGAGTGTTTCAATGAAGAAAGCGAAGCCTGGTAATTGCTGGAATCCACAGTAGTTTCCGACAGTTTCCTACAGCAAACACACGTCTTAGGAGGTTATAAGGTGCATCGGGCGCCACATTCCACTGATAGTTGAGCGTCAAAAATTATTTTAAGATGTATGATAATAGTTGGTTCAACAAAAACATTAACAGCCAAGAACATCAACAGCACGGTTATAGCCATCCAAAAATTTCATTCAAGAAATCTGTTATTTTCCATCATCGCAAAAAAAATTAAAATCCCACATAGTATTCGTTTCTGAGTAATACATATGCATGTTGAATCTTACAAGTTCATATTAAAGAACAACGAAAATTTAAAATCCCACATACTATTCGTTTCTGAGTAAGACATATGCATGTTGAATCTTACAAGTTCATATTAAAGAACAACGAAATAACAACGAGCGCGTTCGAAGCCTGTGAAAGTGTGAGAACGCCAAATTTATATGTGGTCCGAGTCGATAGTGCTTGGCCGCCACATATTCAAACGTCCCAGCATTGAAACATGCCAGTTGATTCTCACAATTTCATGTAAAATCAAGTCAAAACGTACAAATAACGTTTTCGAGAGGTGAGATTCCCTTATGTATATATTTATATATATTCTTGACTAACTTTGCCCATTGATTCAATATGACTTGTACTTTTTCCAGAATGAGATTCCTTTGTCTAACTTTGCCTCATTGATTCAAAATTTTAAACCTGTGGTTACATCCATTAACTATTGAAGTGTATATAATTATTAATGTATATATATATATGCTCGATTTTCTTTGCCTTAGTAAGGCAATATTTTTAACAGGGGTTATATCCATTAACTATTGAAGTGTATATAACTAATAATGGTGTTTAAAGGCACAAAATACACTAAAGCATATTCATAAATCATTTCTAAATTATATAATTTCAAAAATCTTTTTAATAACACAAATGCTTATAATTTTTATAAAAATAAAAATTTAATAAATTTAATTACATTTAAAATATTGATTTACAAAAAAATATTTCTTTTTAATAAATGATCTTTAATTTAGATAAACATGAGTTTTAGAGTGAGTAATTAATTATTGTAATAACAAATGGTTTTTAATTAAGATAAACATGGATTAATAAGCACTTTTAATCTAATATTGCTAATACATGGTTTATTAAACATTACAACATCTCTACCATACTAGACTAGAACCCATCTCTCCACCCAATTAGTTTTGATGGGAAACATACCCAAATTGAAATAAAGAAGACTCATTTAAATTGGAAATCAATTACATAATTTCAAAAATATTTTTAATAACACAAATACTTATAATTTTTAATTTATAAAATTTTCAATTCAGTAAATTTAATTACATATAAAATAATGATTTACAAAAAAATCATTCATTTTTAACACACAAAATGTGTAATAAAAAAAAAAAATCTAAATCTTACATTCAAAATATAAAGTTTTAAAATAGTAATCAAGATTTTCACAATTTTACATACCAATATTTCCCAAACAACCATTTGCAATCCGTGCAAACTTGGTTTTACAACTCAACAACACAAACATAAACACTTGGTTCCACAACTCAACAACACAAACACAAACACATCGTAGAAAGATGTTAGTTTTGATGGGAAACATACCCAAATTGGAATAAAGAAGAATCATTTAAAAAATAAAAATTCAATAATAAGAAGTCTCACTTTTCTCTTAAAAAAACAAAAAATGAAAAAAATAATACCTAACATATTTTTATCAAAAGTTTTATCAATTTTCAAAATAAATACAATAAAATAAATGATAGTTTTATGCCAATAACCATGTTTATTTCAGAATTGCCCTCCCAAAATTTAAATTTAATTATCAATAATTATAAGGTATGGTATGGTAATAAAAACTATTTACTAGATAAAAATTTCCATGGTAAAGTGGGGTGAATTGGTTATAATGTGCATTTACCAACAATTTCATTTAGGCCTAGTCTAACTTATAACCAAAATGAATTTTGTTAAGAGTGTCAATTTTAACTAAAATCATGCAAATATTTTTTTAAACTTGAGTTCAAGTTGTTTAATTTCTAGAATTCGATTGTCCAAGGGTTTTTTAGGTTCTCAATCTATTTATATATATTCAAAAATGTACATTAGACAATAAAAAATCACAGTCGTGTGAAATTATATCCTCCAATTCTTGTGAAAAAAACTATTTTATCTATAAATTAAAATAAAACTTTAATTTATATAACTCCACTTATTTTCAAAAATATTTTGAAACAATAATCAATTATTATTATTTTATAATTTCAAATAAATAATATACTTATTAAGGTTGGATTTATTTAAACATGATATAAAATGTATTCATATCAATTTTTTTATTTAATAAAGATGGATTTTAAATTTAGTAACATTGTTTAGAAAGTTAAAACTTATACAAAAGTATTTAACTTTCAATTAAAATTTCACTTTAAAGCATAGAATTTTAATCTTAAAATTGTATACTCAAGAATTTAGATCTATTTTAAAATAACTTAAATTATTTTACTCAAAAACCTAAACTGCTTCTCAAAAACTGAATACCTCTACTCAAAATAAATCAATTCTCATACAAACATAAAATAATTTAAATGTATGAATAATATAAATTGCATTAATACTACAATTTTTTATTTAATAAAAAATGCTTTTAAATTTAGTGGACATTTCATCAAAAGTTAAAATTTAATGCTGGAAATTTGAAGATTAACGAGAAATAGAAAAAATTTTAACATCAAATTAAGGGAATGAACCTTCCTGTCTGAAATTGTTCCTTAAGAAGATACAACTATTCCTTGTGGAAGATGCTATTGTTGCCCACACCACAAAAAAGGGAACATTGATCAAAATGGGCTCGCCTTCCTTTACTTTGTAGGGGATGATGGTAGTTTTAAAAAAGAGAATATAGATGGACATCCATTGAGAATAAATCGTGGGTGCATGTTATAAAATAATCTATGGAAAAGCTTTTGAATTAAAAAAATAAAGAAGCAAAAGTCTCTTGCCCATGTAATTTATTTATGAAGAAAGTGAAAGAAAAAGAAAGCCAAAGGTAACAATTATTACACTCACTTTTAAGTGGTCATCAAAAAGAATGTAAATAGATTGTATGGTTAGATTACTCCAACCATAGATTTTATCTTTAAAGACTATGTCATTACACTAAGCTTTTATAACAATTTTACTCATTGTATTTTATAATTTGTGTAGAAGTTATAAAAAGTATATATCTTTTTATAAACATGTAAATTATAAATATTTATTATTATAATTATATTTTAATATTGAACTTATATTTAATGGAGAGAGATTAAATTCTCGAAAGTGTAAATTAGTATTGTTAATAATTAAAATATTTTAATTATATATGGTTTTTTCAAATGAATATTAAAATAATTATTATGATTAACTTTTATATAGATAGATAGATAGATAGATATAGATATATATATATATATATATATATATATATATATATATATATATATATATATATATATATATATATATATATATATATATATATATATATATATATATATATATATATATATATATATATATATAAAAGTAGATTTTCATAATTATTTTATTTTTAGATATTTACACTATATTTTAATCAATATTAAAATATTTTATTGTTGATAATATTTTGTATCAATTTAAAGATTATGTAACTTTTCCATATTATTATATTAAATTATAAAAACAGTCAATAATATAATAATATTTTGAATGAGAAACTTTTAATTAAATAATATTTAATTTATATTTATATTTTAACTTATAATAATAATCAACATTATTATTAATTAAAATAATTAAATTTATACATAATATAAATAAAACAAATAATAATAATTGTTTTATATTAATTTTACATCATTTAAATAAAATAAGATTAAAAAAAAAAAATTTATATTGATTTTTCTAGGAAAAAATAAATTGATGTATTTTTATTTGACTTCAATTTTTTTAATGATGAAAAATTTATAATAATTATTTTTATTCACTGAGCATGGAGAAACTCATTTTATGAACTTAGTAACTATGGGAATGCTACTTGATATGACATTTCTTATGAGCTAAAAACTAATGAAATGTCACTTTATAGGACTATTGAAAAAAAGTTAAGGTAAAAGAAAAGGCCCATGATAAACAAAAGGCCATTCACCCTCAAGGCAAAATCATGAAGATTCAAGAACACATAATGAATATCAATCAATTACATTTGAGCTGTGATCCTTGATATCTGAAAATAAAATTGATAATTTATTATTAAAAATGGGTTAGGATCCATTACCTAAATGAAGTAAGATGCAATAACTATTACATTCATAACTCGGTGCAAGCATCATTAGCATGCATGACCTCTTTATGCCAAGTGAAGTCACCTACACATTGAAAAAAAACTCACCATCTCACATTTTGGTCATTGCTGAAAATTTGTTATGCAGTGAAGTTCATCTTTAGATACTCGTATCCCCATTGTTACAGAGCCCTAAGAACTTGCTCGTGTGAGGTTGCAACTCCTACTCATGGTTGAGGAGATGCATACGAATTCTATGTGAATTTTTCATACTTTATTTTATGAACAGTGAACATTCTACATCTTGTGTTAGTTTCAATTTTGAGTTCTAGAGACATTGACAGTTCCCAATTTACATGTATTCTATTCAATTGTGGGAACGTCCGGCATTGTTGCATCCAAGGAGAATTCTCAATCACATAATCTAGTCAGTCTGGACTTATTTGCAAGCTCAACATTCATGCTTCTTACCATTGTATGGAGTAGATGCTTAATAGTTAAAAGATTTGATCTTCAAGATGTTGGCAACAACAAAATGTCAATGAAACCTCTCACACACTAAAAAATTCAATCCTTATGGTATTTTTTCATTTTGAACCTTATTTAGAGGTTGTTGATATTTTGAATTTAAGATTTTGAGCGTATGGTTTTCAGTAGTAACATAAGCATGAAAAATGCTTCACATATTTATAACATGAAAATCCAACATGGAGTTTGTTTCCGTAGCTCTAAATCAAGTAACCAAATGTGCACAGTGTTCCAATGATAATAATAACAAAATCAAGTAACCAAATATGCACAATGTTCCAATGACAATAATAACAACATAAGCATGAAAAATGCTTCACATATCTATAACATGAGAAATCCAACATAGAGTTTGTTTTCGTAAGCTCTAAATTAGGTAGCCAAGAAACCCGACAATACAGTCTAACTTCACATTTGCTCCTTCATCGTGAGTGATAACTCCAACTGAGCCCAGTGGGAAAAGGGTGTCATAGAAAATCCATGTTGAGAAGTTCAATATAAGTAGGATATGGGTGGTTCAATTTTTTGATTTGTAGGTGCAAATTTTTTTAGAGTCCAAACCTGCTAAAATGTTTGTATCTTGTTCTCCAATGGATATTTTTTCAACAAACTATGAATATTTTTTCAAAGGGAGCTTTTTGAGCGGGTTTTAGATGAGATTTTAAATGATATTCATTATAGTAATAATACTTCGTCTTATTGTATTTGCTTGACTATGGAAACTAAAATACAACTTTTTCAAATACACAATCCTACCTCTCTTTGCATCTTTTGGAGCAATTGCTAGTTTATAATATATGTGTTTGTAATAACTATATTGGTTCTCTAGAGAATTCTACGTGTGTACGTGTCGATTTTTACACCGATACGAGGGTCCTTCAACCTATCAGATCGATGAATGATATGTGTTCGTACTTGATCAACGGTGTTAACAATTTTAGGGTTTAATGGTAAAACAAATACTACATCTAAAACTATTCATTTCGTTATTTGTCTACTCATTTTGCTTTGTCGCTGCTAGGGTTTCTCAACTCTGTAACGTAGGTTCTTCCTCGAAGTTTACACGTTGTTTTTCATGTTTTTTGGTGCGTCAATACATCCATTAATTGTTTCCCTCGCGTATTTCTTGAACGTTTGGTCTCATTCATTTCCATGGCATGCTTCTCTCAAGCATTCAGAAACAATTCCAGTAAATTTTCAAACTTTGTTATAGTATATGATAAGTTAGTGAATTATATTTTGTTCTATTCGTCAATTTTCATCAAATTCTTCAATTCATTTTTAATGTTCAGGTTTTTCTTTTACAGGGAAACCCCTATGTTAAGTCCTCACTTCCTTGAAGGAATTCGCTTAGTTTTATGCCAATAATGTGGCTATTGGTCTCACATCAAATAGGAATAAAATGTGGAGGGTTTTGAGCTGCACTACTTTCCGTCAGATCGGTTCCGAGGCCAAAATCTTAATCTCTGCAGTGTATGGACCTCCAATCCCAGGAGAGAGAGCAGCCTTTCTGCAAAGTATACGAACTTTGAGCACACTACATAATGAGAAGTATTGGCTATTAGGTGGGGACTTTAACATGATATTGAATCTTTTCGAGAAGAAAGCAGGGTTAAGAAGGGAAGATCCAGAAATGGTGCTTTTTTGGGACTTACTAAATGATCTACGCTTGGTAGACATCCCCACAGTAAATGGACAATATACATGGAACAATCGCAGGGGTGAGAGATACCAGGTAGCCTCCAGGCTGGACCGGTTTGTAGCAACGGAAGAGCTTGTGAGTCTGGATCTTTACTACGAAGTAGCGATTCTCCCAACTCTCGGATCTGACCATTGGCCGATTAGGTTAGAGATAGATGTAAAGGCAAGCCGCCCGAATCGTCCCTTTAGGTTCGAGGTCTTTTGGCTCCGAGATCCTGGCTTCATGGAAAAAGTCAAGAACTGGTGGAACTCCAATACAGTCAGGGGCAATAATAAAATGCACTCTTTTCAGCTACGTTTGAAACAGTTAAAAACATAAATAAAAAGATGGAATAAGGAAGAATTTGGGAACATCCAGCAGGAACAAAGTCGACTGAAGGAAAAAATGAAAGAGATTCAGCATAACATTATTCTTCAGGGCAGAACAGAGGATTTGGCTCTGGAGGAAGGGCGAACTCTCAGTCAACAAGAAGACAGAAGAAAACAAGAAGAGATACTGTGGAAACAAAAATCCCGAGTAAATTGGCTGAAAGAAGGTGACCGCAATACGAAATTCTTTCACAAAGCTATGCTCCAGCATCGACAGCATAATAGAATCTTTTCACTGAAAGCAACCAATGGAGAGCGGTTACTCAAACATGACGATATGGAGAGAGAACTGACAACACATTTTAAAGATCTCCTAACGGAACCTATCCAAAATAGGCAAGAAGACATACAAAAGATAACTCAGCACATTCCTAGACTGATAACTCGAGAGCAAAATCTGGCCTTGTTAAGAGAAGTCACTCTCCAAGAAGTTGAAGAGGTCGTCCTTAGCCTCCCCAGGAACAAAGCCCCGGGACCGGATGGGTTTACAAGTGAATTTTTTAAAGCAGCCTTGCCATTCATTGGTCCAGATATTCAAGAAGTGGTTGAAGAATCTCGCAAGAACAAGAAATTTTATCCAGCCCTCAATGCAACATTCATCACCCTGATTCCCAAACTTAAAAATGTTGATACTCCAGTGGGCTTTCGACCGATAGCTCTCTGCAATGTTATTTACAAAATTATTTCCACGATTATGGTTAATCGTCTGAAGCCCTTGCTTCACACTATCATCTCTCCAGAACAGACTGGATTTGTCAAAGGAAGACAAATCTTAGATGGAATAGTGGTTGCCCAAGAAGCGATTCATTCCCTTACAAAAGACAAAAAGAGAGGCTTACGTATCAAACTGGATCTGTCTAAGGCATATGATCGAATAAGTTGGCAATACCTCATAGAAGTCATGCGCGCATTTGGGTTTGAGGACAGATGGCTACAATGGGTCTGTTCATTCATCTCTACGCCACATTTTTCAATTCTGCTGAATGGTAGCCCTTCAACGTCGTTCAATATTTCAAGAGGCCTCTGTCAAGGTGACCCACTCTCTCCTTTTCTATTTATAATTGCTGCAGAAGGTTTAGGAAGACTTATTAAAGCTCATCTAGCGACCGAGAAGCTCCAAGGCCTAAAACTGTGGAGACCTCACCTCCCCTTGACCCATCAAAAATTCGTAGATGATATCCTGCTTTTCTGCATGGCGACCTTAAAATAATGTAAAGCAATCCTCAGAATTCTGGAAATCTTCATGGCAGCGTCAGGTACTGAGATCAATAATAATAAATCAAATGTGTATTTCTTCAATTGCAATGGCGCAATGCAAACCTTTCTAGCAAGGACTTTAGGATTCCAAAGAGGAACCTTGCCTTTGAAATATTTGGGAATGTATTTAAATTCAGGTCCTATTCGACGAGTGGACTGGCAGGATATTCTGATCAGAGTAGAGAAAAGAATACAGAGTTGGGCCTTTAGAACCCTCAACGCACCTGGTCGCCTAGTCATGTTAAAATCGGTGCTTCAAGCTCTACCAGTATACCAGCTATCAGGCCGAGCGTGCCCAAAAGGAACATGCTCACAATTGGTAAGTATATTCAAAAAAATCTTATGGCAGGGAGCACAAGCAAACAGGAAATGGGCTCTCGTCTCCTGGGATAAACTTCTCCAACTAAAGATAGCAGGGGGATTGAGCCTCCAAGACCCCTTCATTTTGAATAATTTACTTGGAGCTAAGCTCTGGTGGCGCTGGCTCATGGGAGGGCCGGATCTGTGGAAAAACATCTGGCAAACAAAATACGCTATGCCACACACAATATATGGAAGATTGAAGACAGATACAGTCCCAAAGGGATCTTTAATATGGAATTTGGCCACCACTAACAGGTTTTTAATCCGCAGTCATAGCTTTTGGGAGATTCGTGAAGGAGGCACAGCTCTCTTCTGGGAAGACTCATGGAACCAAAGGGAAAAATTATTTACTCGCTTGGACCTAGGCGAAATTTTTTTGTATACAAATACCCCAAATCAGAATCTAGTGCAACATTATTGGTGCCCAAATAATAATGATTCATGGCGAAAATGGAAAGATAAGAATGGCTGGGAGACAGCCCCAGAGACGCAGCAATGGGATAATTTTACTAAAGAACTCAAAACAAGAAAACTCAGACGGGTTTTAGGGCCAGATATATTAAGATGGGGATACATGACAAAAGGCCAGTTCACAATAAAAGAAGGATACTACATTCAATCCTAGAAAAATCATCAAATTGCTCGGCCGCTATGGAAAAACATATGGTCACTGAAGCACTGGCCTAAAGTAGAATATTTCTTATGGCTGTTAAGCCACCGCAGGATCCTTACTTGGGAGAATCTACAGAAACGGGGGATGGTAGGCCCTTCATGTTGCCCCTTCTGCTGCTCAGACAATGAAACGACAGATTACCTTCTCAACACATGCCCCTTAGTGCAACCGCTCTGGAGGAACTTGGAACTTTTATTCAGGCAAACAGATAAGAGCAACAATAGTATTGTAGAAACCATTAGCGATTGGAGAAAAGGAAGGTATCATTGCCACGTGATCAACAGAGCATGGAACCTTTCACTCGGCTTCCTCCTCTGGAATATCTGGAAAGAAAGGAACCACAGGATCTTCCAAGAAACAATTCAACCAATGCATCACATCTGGCAGCGCTCCATAGAAAACATTCGCGAAACTATCCTAGTTGAAAGATGGTCTGATGAAGACTGGCAGGTGGTAGGGATAGAAGCTCAGATTTTGGAGAGCCTCAATTTGAAACCACAAATGCTGCATACTGGGCTTTGGAAATATAGACCCCCGGATCAAATTATTGTGGAACACTGGTCACCTCCTCAGCCAGGTTTTATTAAATTAAATTATGATGGCGCCTCAAAAGGCAATCCGGGACAAGCTGGAGCAGGAGGGATTCTCCGTAATTCCCAAGGGGCAGTCTGTAGGTTCTATGCGTTTGATTTGGGCCATGCCACAAACAATGAAGCAGATCTTATGGTGGTAAAGCACGGCATTCTTATAGCTATCAGAGAAAATTATCAGAGAATTATTGTTGAAGGAGACTCAGCCATGGCAACTGGCATCATCCAGAAGCTACAGCAGGGAACCCCTTGAGAGAAAATATCCCAAAGCTGGCGAACTGCAGCACTCATTGAGGAAATAAGTAAGTTGATTAAACAGCTTCAGTATTTAATCCCCAGCCATATCAGAAGAAAAGGTAACGCAGCAGCGGATTAGCCAGCATCCAGAGAGATCCATAGATGCTCATCCCACCAAAGCAATCTAGGATGTAGAGCTACATTCTCTGCAGTTGATCGTGGGTAAAGACCTACAACCCCCCGATCGCACTCTAGCGGAAGCCATAACCCCGGCAATTACTACTCATAATGTCGCACCGTCATAATCGATCACTGGAGTGCGTGATCACCTGCGTTGGAAGGATAATCCTGTACTCGAGCCAGCCTGTTCTGTCAGAGCACAAAGGGCAAGTTTCAATTAAGGTTAGTAACCGCCCTCCCTCGCCCCAATTTCTCATGCAAAGCTCTGTGCATGCAAAAGCTTGGGAGCCGAAGAGGAGGTGCGCTCAACCCGTCAACTATGATACGCTTGCAGGGTATGTATCTGTCCTCTATCTCAATTTCATGGCGTTCATCACTACTTATATGTTCAGTTTTAAGCATTCCAAGTCTAGTTGGGTTACTCTTATGACTCTCTGGTGGTTTATTCCCCCACCCCATTCTGTTCAACCTTGTTTTAGGGACCCGTGTTCAAATTCTGTTGTTTCCGTCCATCGAAGTGCCATACCCATTGATAATCCCAGTGTTAGGGATGACGGGTGTGTGAGGAACTGTAGCCCAATTCTGCTTCAGCTTAAGCGGGACAGTTCCGGGTCATTTGCCTCCACCATCGATTACCACTGTACCCATACCTGGACGCAGGTTCTACACCTGAAGGTTCCCTGCTGCTCTTGTCCCAAAGTCTTTCACAGTGTAAAATTCCGCAGTTGGTCGCAAAGGCGTCGAGGCCCCCGTCCTTTGTATATCTCTAGTTTTGATAAGGATGCTGAACCGTGGCTGATGCAGAGCCTGTTCATTATGTTGCGTCCTGAAAGCTTTAACTACAGTTCTTGCGACAGACGCAAGAAGTCTGCAACCCCGTCTCTTCTGACCAGACTTTCTAACCTGCTGTATGTTCTTTCCTCTATGTTTCATTCACTGTATAGGAACACTATAATTATGGGGAATCGCCGCTTACAGTCTGATACTGCCAAAGGCAAGCAGAAAGTTTAGCCAGAGCAAGTTCCTAAGAAGCGAGGCAGAAAAACTAACCAGGAACATTTGAAGAACCTGGTAGCCAATTACATCATGGGTAATTCTTCCCCAGTACGCCAACAAATACGTGGCTGGGAAAGAGATCTTCAGATTGAACCTGAAGATAATGAAGTTGAAGCGGAAATCATCGATTTCATCCAGGACCCTGGAAACACTCGTGGTCGTCTCACCTTACTTAACCAAACCATCCATACAAACTGGCTTCTGAAATGTCTTCTTGCAAAAGCAATGCAAAGTTTTCAGCCTATCCAGGCTAAAACAGAACAGTTAAAGATTGAACCTCAAGTCAAAGATCTGCTGGAGGATATTCAAAATCAACAGCATCATATTAAAACCACACAATATCAAGCAACTGACCGAATCCAGAGAAGGGATGACAAGATAGGACGCATCAAAAAGCTGCTCCAGCAGATGCAGCAAGTAGACATGCCTGGGTCCAATGTAAAGGACCCAGCCCCAGTTTCTTCTTCTGATGGATAGTTTTTATAGGAAGCTGTTGTATGCAATTTTTGATAGTTTCTAAACTTAATTTCTGTTATCATCTTGAACATATTACAGTTGTAGGACAGTTAGTTCAAGCGGCATATAGAAGAAAGAGACAATTCCAATTTTGGCAAGCTTTTCATGCACTTAGATGGCCAATTGACCTGGTTTCCTGCGGGCAGGTTGAGGCCATCGCAAGAACTTTTATAATGTAGCCTGTCCTATAATTATAAATAGAAAATAGAAGGTCCTACCGAATTTAAAAAAAAAAACATTCTTGAAATGCGTTATAGGCCTTCTCAACTATAATTACTTGTTTTATTTTTTACAGATATGGATACTATTATGAGTACTTCTACCCTTAAATTATCTCTTGTCCCCCGTCGATATTCTTTATACTGTGTTAATTTTGTTATTCTCATTCCTTATTGGAATATTTCTCAGCATTAAAGCTCCAATTTGTGAATGTTTGTCACTTATTATTTTTTGAATGGGGCCCTACTAGGGTTTTTGTTTATCAATTCTTACAGTCGTATAGTCAGGAATTTCATATCTATAAGAGCATAATGTATTATGCGTTTTTAATTTACTGTGAAACCATACTGAGGATTGTTGGCTAATCGTTCGTTTTCTTGTATTAAATACATAGCTTATATATGAACAGCTATAAGCTATATATATGTGTTAGTATATACCATGAATTGTGTCATTGTTTTCTATTTTCTCTCAAAAGATACAGCTATATATATGTGTTAGTATATACCATGAATTGTGTCATTGTTTTCTATTTTCTCTCAAAGGATACAGCTATATATATGTGTTAGTATATACCCTGACAGGGTATGCAACATGATGTTTTTAATGTGACACCTCTTTCCAGGGCATAAATTTTATACTTAGTTTCTCAACTTTGTTTTATATGTGTAATTTTGTGGCTTAGCCAAATAGATTTTCTGCTATATTTAAGAGAGATCTTTTCGTGATCTTTTCTCTTCATGACATCTCTATTTATTTGAAATTTCCTCTCCACCATGAGTAGGAATAGGCCATTTTTCCACCATTTATAATCCGTAGCTCTATAACTACAGGATTTACAGTATTTATTACTTTGAAACTATCAGATTATAATTTTCCTAATGTCGCATGTAAACATTCTCTTTAATCTTTGAAAATTATTTCTTTTTCTTTTCATCGTAAATTAATTCGTTTGTTCCTTTTGGAGGTGGAAACAAACATGGATCCCTATTATTGTTCTGAGGTATTACTATTAGGCTTTTTCTTTATTTGCACTCATACAGTCAATTCTCCATTTCCAGTTCATTTTCTGTGCAGGTTAATAATCATTATGACTGTATTTATATTTTATAGGTTATGACTGTGCATTCGGACGATATGTATTTTTCCTTTGATGTTTCTGACTCGCATACATCTATACTTTTTACTAATCATTCGACCACATACTTCACCAAGTCGAAGATCCAAACCCCCTTGATCTCTGGCTCCTCCTTGTGTGAATGCAATTTCTCTCTCTTTCATTTAAGTTTTTCTTCCGAAATGGAAACGACTTTTCATAGCTATGGTCGTTTTC
Source organism: Pinus albicaulis (assembly GCA_034641835.2). Taxonomy (NCBI): domain Eukaryota; kingdom Viridiplantae; phylum Streptophyta; class Pinopsida; order Pinales; family Pinaceae; genus Pinus; species Pinus albicaulis. The sequence continues at coordinate 536,374,629 of CM076571.1, read as the reverse complement.
TAATTATACATTATTTATTAAAGTTTTAATATATCAATAAAATAATTTATTAAAGTTTTAATATATCAATAAAATAATTTATGAAAGTATTTTATTATTATATTATATATTTTAATTTAATTATATTATATTATTATTTATTTTCTAATTTAAACTTTTATTACTATTTTATATATTTTAATTTAATTATAATATATTATATTACTATGTTTTAATTTTTTTAAATTAAAAAATAAATAATAAGGAAAAACAAACAAGGTTTAAGAAATTATTATTTAAATACAAGAAAGTAAATTTATCTAATTATAACTTTTTGATTAGATTTTTAAATTATTTTATTATTATATCAAATAAAAATCTGTTTATTAGTTAATAAATATGATAGGTTATTTTTATTATATTTATTAATTAATTAATTAATTAATTTTTTATTATTATTATTTATTTATTTTTTAAGAAGATATATGATAATAATAAAAAGATGAAAGGATCAACAAAGAGATATATAAAATAAGAAAATAAAAAAAGAGGAGAGAAACGATGGGAGTGGCGCTAGGATTGAACAACAACTAAGAATGAAGGGTTGGGATCCAACATCTACTACCACTCTATCCTTAGCTTCTTCGATGCAAATGTGATGCTTTGTCTTTTCAGTGTGCTCTATTAAGGCAGAGGAGCGTGACCTACCATGCTTAAGGTCCGCCACGTGCTCATGAATCCTTTGATTAATGGAACAACCAGTTTCACCAATGTATGGGGCCCCACAGGTGCAAAGAATTAGGTAAACACCTTTACCATCATTGGGGCTTACTGGTTCTTTAACCGACTTTAGAAAACTCTGAATAGTACGGAGGGGCTTGAAAGTCGAAGAAACATTATGTTTTATTTCTAAACATATTTTTATGAACTTTCTATTAAGGCCATTTGTGCCAAATTTTGAATGTTATAATACTTTAATTTATGAAAATATATGATTTTCTTATGTACCTTGTCTCTTGTTATGATTTTAACGAGGGTATCTATCATGGAAAATTTTAGGGGCTAATATTCGCAGGTGAGCTAATTTTCCATGGTTTTTCCAAAAAAAAGATTCGCCAATTGCCATTTTTTTATAAATGTGATTCGCCCAAATTTTACAATATACAATTATTTTACCTTAAAAAATCGCCAACAATATATATAATATCATTATAAATTTGAATAATTTTACAAATACATCAATAAAGATTTTATATTTTTGACATTAAGGACTAGTCAGATTCGCCAATTTTTTAAACTTCAAAATAATTTTCCATCATTAAAATTTTCCGTGGTATCTTTATAAATATATTAGGAATGTTGTTCTTCATATGAATTGAGTATTGTTTGAACTTATATGAATGTTGACATAAAATTTGTTCTAAATTTTATTCTTGTGTCCTTTAAAAAATATATATCTTAGGTCCCTATAATATTAGTGTATCCCCTTATTGTTATGGTTAGTATAGCCCCTTTATTTTTATTGTTTTTCCCATGTATTCTCCATATTGTTATTATTGTGCCCCATAGAAGTCCACTATTGTTATTGTTATGCCCTTATATTGTTATCATTATGCAGACTAGGACTATATTGTGACCCATTGGACTGCTATATATAGAAAGGAGGTTTTGTCATTTGTATCATCCAAGAATTGTTCATTTATGTAATGTAAAGGAGGTTTCCCCCTCGAAGTGGCTTATTTCTAAGGCGTTGATCTCTCTTTTCTTCTATTTTGGGAGCTGGTTTCATAACATTTGGTATCAGAGCTTTGGATTCTAGGGTTTCGCTGCTTCAAACAGGTCATCGTGGCATTTTCGCTCTAAATTTTTTCTACGAAAATTTAGAAGTCAAAAAAAACCCATTTGCGAATAAATCCTAAGGAATGTAGTGTAAAATTTTCTGATCTTGGTTCGCAATATTTTTGGAGATATGATCTGTGGAAGTTAGGGTTTTTGTAGGTTCCTGAATTTCATCTCAAAGAAGTGACCCTAGAAAAATAGTCATAACTCTCTCTCTAAGCATCGGATTGGAATTTTGTAAAAAGGGGTCGAAAATACATGGATTGTAGTTTCTTGTGTATCAATTTCAGAGCCGAAGGAGGAAACACTGACATGTGCCATGCCGTACAAGTTCGCTCCACTGAATCAGTCCATAATTAGGTCATTACGGAAGATTGGGCATAACTTTGTCTTGAAGAATCCAAATCAGGTCAGACATATGGCATTGGAAAGAAGATTCAGAGAAAAGGAGAGGGGCATGTTAGGTTCCTATAATACTAGTGTATCCCCTTATTGTTATTACTAGTATAGCCCCCTTATCTTTATTTTTTTGCCCATGTAGTCCCCATATTTTTATTATTGAGCCCCATAGAAGCCCACTATTGTTATTGTTGTTCCCTTACATTGTTGTTGTTATGTCGGATAGGATTATATTGTGACATATTAGACTCCTATATATAAAAAGGAATTTTTGTCATTTGTATCATCCAAGAATTTTTCGTTTATGTAATGTAAAGGAGGTTTTCCCCTCGAAGTGGCTTATATCTAAGGCATTGATCTCTCTTTTCTTCTATTTTTGGAGCTCGTTTCATAAAAATATATGTATATACTTAATTGTTCACATAGATTATTTATTTTAAAGAAAGTCTCTTTCTTCTACCAGAGCAAGTATGTTCATTATTATGTTCTATAATTTACAAGTTTCGCTTACCCCTAATATATAGGAATATGTTTATACATATTGTATCTATGGTTCTACTTAAATGTATCATTCTATATTATATTTCCTATTTACAATCATTCACTAATTAACATAAAGTTTCTTACATGTATCATTATACTTATATACATGCACTGTTTCTTCTTTTCATATAAATAAGAAAAAATATTTGTATGTAAATAAAACATTCTTTCTTTTATTTTTATAATCAATTCTATTTGTAACCTATAAACAACAAGTTTTATGTAAAGATAGAAATAGACAAGGTATCCTTATTTCGTATTCATTGTAGCAAAACTTGTACTGTTTAATATTGCAAAAATAATCAATATCAATTTTACAAACAAAATTTTCCTAAATTTTATCTTTTCCTTCAACTTTAAATTCTAGATTCTCATAACAATATTTAAATAAAGTATTCATTTAATCAAATTCTTCCTACCCATTTAGTTATTCCTTCAAAAGTATATAAATTACTTAGAACCGCAAAATAGACGTAACATTGTTCAATCAATTAATTCCACTAAACAGATTGTGAGGCAAGAATACCAAAATGAAATAGTTGTCTGGAAAATTAATAATCAAGTACTTGGCTCTTCTCAGCCTTGATACTGCAAATCAACTAGTATCCCCTCAAGCATAACAGGTATGCAAATTTTCCTTTTGTCTATAATCCCTTTCTTCTCTTGAGTCTCATCTTTCCTCAAAATGAGACAAAAGCAAGTAGACAAAAGATTTTTATTCAATCCCATCTACCAATATTTTAATGGTTAGTAACTACCTCCACCCCACCAACAAGTGGTAGGTATTTATCAACTCATTAATGAGATTTTGTTTCCCACTCCTGAAGACAACTCCCTTTCCTTTGGGAAACAATTAATTGGCCAATATCATAATTCTTTAATAAATATAATCATCCATATTATATGTCTAGGACTTATTGATGGGTAATAAATATTCCACAATAATTTGTATCCTAATCTCTTTCAGCCATATGTACTCAAAAACTAATTTTCCAGATTTATTTATTTATAAAAATAAAACATAATAATTACATATTTATAATCAGTTATTATTAATAATAAATTATTGATCATTAAAATTTTCAAATGTCTTTCAGACTATAACACACTTAACAAGGAACACACATATGCACATTTAATTACATAAACTTATCAAGCCATAGGATATCACATCCTCCCCTACTTGAATTTGACATCATCTCGATGTCTTTGTATAATACATTCCATTTAATCAAAATAGGGAAGGATACGCTCCTTTGAAAGCATCCTCCAACTCCCAAGTTACCTCTTCTGGACTGAAATGTTTCCATTGAATTTTCAGTTGTGTTATTTCTCTATTATGGAGTGTGACTACCCTCCAGTCTAGTATACACAATGGTTCTAATAGAAACTTTCCCTCTAGTTCCACCTGTACAACGTTCCAATCAATGATGTGAGTTAGATCATGCACATATTTCTTTAGTAAAGATGCATGAAAAACATTGTGAACTTTTATGTTTGTTGGAAGGGAAATTTGATAAGAAACATGTCCAATTCTTGCTAACACTTAAAGAGGTTCACAATATCTAGGTGATAACTTAGCACAATTTCCAATTCTAAGCGCATATTTCTTGGGTTTCACTTTCAAATACACATGATCTCCCACATTGAAATATTTTGGTAGTCTTTTCAAATATACATAACTCTTTTGATAGTCTTGTGTTATTTTCAAATTTTGTTCGACTTGTTTAACTAATTCTTCCATCTCCTTTAACATATATTGCGCCAACAGTAATTAATATTTAGGACGGTCCCAACTTAGAGGTAATTTTCATTTTATGACATATAGTACTTCAAAGGGACACATCTTTAAAGAAGCTCGGTACCCGTTGCTATAATAAAATCAAGCAAGTGAAGGTAATATTCCCACTTAGTTGGTTTATTCATGATATACATTCTCAACATGTCCTCTAATATTTGGTGAATTATGTATGTTTTCCCATCAGTTTGAGGGTGAGTGAGTTGTATTAAAATTCAGCTTTGTTCTCATTCCTTCAAATAGTCCCTCCCAAAACTTTGAAGTGAATTTGGTATCACGATCTGAAATTATTTCTTTGGGCATACCATGTAGCCTAAATATATCCTCCATAAAAACTTTTCTATGTTGATATCTTTAGAAGTAGACTTAACATGGATAAAATGTGCAGCTTTAATAAGATTATCTACCACTACAATTATTGAAGCATGTTGTTTCATGGTCCCTCGAAAAGTGGTAATGAAATCCATGGATATGCTTTCCCATTTCCCTTATGGAATTGGAAAAGGTTGTAGTAAACTTGTTGGATGCTAATGGGAAACATTTACTTGTTGGCATTCCTAACATCTAGCCACATAATATGTTGTCTCGGACTTCATATTTGGCTAATAATAATATTTTATTAGCACAGTTATCAGTCTTTGATATCCAGGGTGACCATTTGTTGGTTTCTTGTGTAATTCACCTAACACCAAAAATTTCGATTGTAGGTCATTAGACAAATAAATTTATCATTTAAGCAACAACAGATTTGTGTTATTTACTTGAAAAAAATGTTTCATTTTCACTTAATTCGTTAGTTTTCTACAATTTCTTTTTATTTACAAGTATTTTTCATCAATTTATGTTGTTTATTTTATTATTTTAATCAAATCTATTTGCCAATTTGTTGCTAAAAGTGTGCAGATTTTATGTAATTTCTACTTAAGGCGTCAACAATTTTATTTTCCTTGCCTTTAATATGTACAATTTCAAAATCATACACACTAAGAAATGCTAACCATCTAGTTTGTCAACCATTCAGATTTGGTTGTTCAAAAATATATTTAAGGCTAACATTATATGTTCTTAGCTAAAGCATTCTCCCAATTAAGTAATGTCTCCACATTTTTAAAGCATGTATTATGGCTTCCAATTCCATATCATGTGTAGCATAATTATTTTCATGGTCCTTTATTTTTATGGACTCATAATGGATTACATGACCCTCTTGCATCAAAACATCTCCCAAATCTTCTTTACAAACATTTCTGCACACAACAAACTCTTTATTTGGATCATATAGTTTTAAGATAGGAGTTGTGGTTAATAACTACTTCGGCTTCTCAAAATTGTCCTAAAACTTTTGACTCCATTCAAATTATCCCCTTCTTTCGTAAATAAGCAATAGGATAGACAACTTAGAAGAACCCTCTATAAACCTTCTATAGTAACCTATAATCTCCATAAATGACCTAACATCAGCCATATATTTAGGCACTGGTTATTCAATTAATGGCTTTGATATTTTCTCGATCCACAACAATCCATTCTTTTCACACTACATGCCCCAAATATTGAATTTGTTCTTGATAGAGTGAGCACTTGCTAAATTTAGCATAAAAATAATTATCTCTAAGTGTTTGAAGAATAATTTGCAGGTTTTTATCATGTTCTTCCTTACTCTTAGAGTAGACCATAATATCATCTACAAATACTATGAAAAACTTGTCAAGGAAAGAACTTAACACACGTGACACTATTCATCGAGCACATGAAAGTTGTTAGTGCATTAGTAAATCCAAATGGAAACACTAAAAAACAATAGTGTCCATGTCTTATTTTAAATGTTTTCTTGTGCATATATTCATCATTTATTATTATTTGATGATATCCCAACCTCAGATCAATTTTTTAAAAGATTTATGCTCCTTGAACTTGACCAAACAAATCATCAATCTAGGGTAGCGTATATTTTTTTTTTATTGTCGTTTTATTCATATACCTATAATCAATACAAATCATCATTGTCCCATCCTTATTTTTGAAAAACAAAATTGGTGCACCCCAATTAGACACACTAGGCCTTTAATCTGGGGGTACGCTTTTCTTGGAATCTATTATCAAGTGAATCAATCAAGTTCAATCAACAATCTCCCATAGAGAGAGGAAAGCTTACGTGGATAAGGACGGAAACACGAAGTGGAAATGGTTATATACCTTTTATCCAATATCTCTTGTAATTAAATCTTCAATTCCATTAATTCAAAAATACTCATCTTATAGGGATCTTTGGGCACTGGAATAGCTCCAGGAATGAGATCAATAGTGAAACCTATATCTCTCCTTGGAGGCAGTCTCGGTATTTCTTCAGGAAAGATACATTTGAATTGTTATAAGATAGGGTATTATTCTAAAGATGGTTTTTGTTTGTTTTTAGCTAAGTATTCAACTTTAACAGCAATCATTTGACAGTGTTTTCGAGCACATTTCTTCAATTGTAAGGCGGAAATATTCCTCACTGAAATAGATATAGGCACTCCTTTAACCATGCAGTCTTCTCCACCATCATTAACATAGGTTAAATATTTCTCTAGGTAGTTCAAAATCACTTTATGAGATGCTAACCAATCCATCTCAATTAATACATCATATGACCCCAAAGCTATAATATTTAGGTTTAGTTGAGTGTTCATTCCATTTAAATTAAATAAATAGTTTTTGTTGATTTCAAATACTTTTCTTTTAATCCCTATGACTAGTTGTAATAACTGAGGCTTGCTTTTTTTTTCCTTCCTAAATTCACACTTTTCAATTATAGCAAGGGAAATGTAACTTGAGGTAGATCTATGGAATATTAATATTGAAACTTTTTGTTTATACCTTGGACTTCAACCATAGTAGATTGATAGTCTTCCTGTCTTTCGTCTAGTGCTGCACTGATTCTTGGAACACTGTAGACATTGTCATTGACAGTTGAAGCTTCCTGCAAGTTATTCACTACACACATTTTGTTTGCTAGATTTTGTGGGCAGTCTCTCCATAAGTGATTTTCACTGCAATCCCAACATTTAATTGGTGTTATGGTTACTTCTATAAAAAAATGTATTCCCTGGTCCAGTTCCTTGTCCATATTTCTATCCAAAGTTCCTTGCTTGGCTTACACTTCTGCTATAATTTCCTCCTTTATTACTCTTGGAATTATTTGGAGACACTTATTTCTTGAATCTTTTTTATTGGAGTTGAAATTTTCATGCTTTTTACCCATCCAACCTTTTGAGTTATCACTTTTATTCTAACCTTGAGAAAAACACAGTTTTTCTTTTCTTATGGTTTCATCCATAGATTTTGGTTTATCAAACTCAATTCTTACGTTGTATGAGAAAGGTGAACAGCTAGCAAATCTTTGTATTTAGCCTTTTCTTCCTTTAAGGAACATACCTCAATAGACTCATAAGCGTGTTAACAAAATCACCCATGGTAGACTTTCTGAATCTTACCTCATGAAACTCTCTAATACCTTTCAGTTAGATATTTCTTTTTGAATTTTTTCCTAAAGAGTTTCTAGGTTAGATTTTTACTTATAATCCTTTTAACATATTTATTCTCTTCCCATCATAAGGTTGACTTACCAAACAGTTGGTAAGTTGCCAATATTCCATTAAAATTACTTGGGTAATTATATAACTCAAAGTACTTGGACATATTAAGAAGTCATGCATCTGCTCCTTCCTTAGATTCACCATCAAATTTAGGAGGTCTAATCTTCTTAAATTCTTGTTGCAGCTAAGATGTTGTCATATTCTTCCTAGATGTGGAAGTATTGCTTTCATATTTTTGTTCCTCTTCCTTATCAAATTCATGTGATTCACTTCCACTATGTTATAGAATTTGTTTTTTCTGTTGTCTCACTCCTAACTCTCTTTTTATGAGTTTTTTTTGTTTTCTTATAAAAATAATATTCTTCCAACTTCATCAATAGATAACAATTAATTTTATCTTTTTATTCCTTAGCTTTGGACAACCTTTCTTGATTTTCCTTTATGTCATCTAGGTTTTCCTTAAAGCTACATACTACTTTTAGTAAAGTCTAATATTCTTGATTTTCAGTATTATTGGTTCCACCACCCATCATTCCTAGTTCAGTTTCAGGTTCTTCACCTCCTCTAGGTGATCCTCTTGAAGTTTGTCCATTAAATTTTTCATCCATACTTTAAACTTTTCTAACAGTCATTTGAACAATTAGATCGTGACATAAATAACTTGTTTTAGTTCAGGACCCATAAAAAGGAGTAATGTTGTAACCTATAGCTATGATACCATTTGCAATATACCTCATATACAACACAATTTTTTATTTTTTTTTAATAAGGACTTAATGATTATAGAGACCTAATACAAAGGTCTTGTATTTACTTCTTCCTCTCAAATTTATAATATGTATATACATATAGATTCATTTACTTCATCCTCTCAAATTTATAATATGTATATACATATAAATTCTTTTAGTGGCAATAGCAATCTTCTAGCAATCTTCTTATTATTGCATTACTTTTTTTATTGTGTTATCCTTTGTATTTAAGAATAAGAATTCTATTATACTAACATTGCTTGTTTATGCATAATATACTACATAACTAGTTTGGATATTCCTTGTCAAGAATTCCATTTCTTCCTGTTTTCCTATTTTTCTTATCATAACTGAGAAATAAAATCTCATATAACATCTATCTTTAACTTCTTTACAATGAATCTTGATATAAAAAATTGGATTTCCTAAATAGTATATTACCTCCTTATTTACTTCCATACTTGAATCCTATTTAGAAATACCCATTTATAGGATTACAATCATATAATCCTTGGTATACATGTCCATCTTTATATTATCGCACTATTGGTTTTTGAATTCAACAAGAGGATTGATCTATATCAAATTTACCATATTTTATTTATATATATTTCCATTTTGTGTTGTTTAATACTTTGGATATGTGTATATCAATGTTGTTTCATTTACGAGAGCAGTTTCAATGTGGTATAATTAGTCACGTTTCCGACACCAGATTTCTCTATAATTTACAATATGATATGTTTGTAATAATTATATGTTTTCTCTAGAGACTTCTATGTGTGTACGTGTTGGTTTTTCACACCACCACGAGGGTCCTTACAACCAAATTGACGAATGATATGTGTTTGTACTTGATCGACGAAGTTAACAATTTTAGGGTTTTATTGTGAAACAATGACTACGGCTATGACTGTTCATTTCATTGTTTGTCTACTCTTTTTTATTTGTTGTTGCTAAGGTTTCTCGACTCTATAACATAGGTTCTTCCTTAGAGTTTACCTATTTTTTTTTATGTTTCTTGGTGCATGAATACATACATTAATTGTTTCCCCCCCGTATTTATTGAACGTTTGGTCTCCTTAATTTCCACGAAATGATTCTCTCAAGCATTCGGAAACCATTTAGCTAAATTTTCACACTCTGTTATAGTATATGCTAAGTTAGCAAACTGTATTTTGTTCTATTCATATATTTTCATGAAATTATTCGATTCATTTGTAATGTTTAGGATTTTATTTTACAGGGAAACCCCTTCGTTAAATATTCACGGCCTTGAAGCAATTCGCTTAGTTTTATTCCAATAATGTGGCTACTGGTCTCACATCATATAAGGAAGAAAATGTGAAGGTTTTTGAGCTACATTACACAGGTAATTTCAAAACCTTTGTTTTCGGTTCTTTGTTTAACATTCTTGAAATGGGTTATAGGTCTTCACAACTATAATTATGTGTTTTCCATTTTACAGATTTGGAAACTACTATGAGTACTTCTAACCTTAAATTATCTATCTCTCATCCCCTTTGAGATTCTTTATATTGTGTCAATTTTGTTATTCTTATTCTTTATTGGAATATTTTGCAGTATTAAAGTTCTGTTTTATTAGAGAAATTTTGAGGTCCAAATGGGCCTCAAAACAAAATTGTACTACCAAAATCAAATTTATAAGAACCAATAGGATTCAATATGATGATGTCAACCATGGAGCATGATTCACCATTTTTGGAGTAAAAAATTAAACACATTTAAAAATAAAATAAATATAAAAAACTACTTTTCAACTCGTATTTTCAACTTATATCTCTATATTTTTACTCAAATTTTGAGTAATAACACTCATTGGATGCTGAATTTAATTCCTCATCCAAGGAGTATCCATGTTACATACTTTTGATGGACCCTGCTACACGAAAAATGAGAATTATATGAAAAACATGATTGCAATCAAGTTTTTCATGTATTACTTATTTTTAGTATAGCAAGGCCCATAGAAAGTATGCAATATGGGTACTCCTTGGATGAAGAATTAAATTCCGCATCCAGCGAGTGATCACACTTGAAATTTGAGTAAAAATGTAGGGAGATAAGTTGAAAATACAAGTTGAAAAAATAGTTTTTTTTCTTTTTTCCCAATGAAATTTGATTTTGTAATATAATATTATATTATTATTTCCACTATTATTTTATGATATTCTTATTTTTTTCCCACTAAAATTTGATGTTGTAATATAATATTATTTTACTATTTCCACTATTATTTTATGATATTCCTTAGAAGGCTCATTTTGGACCTCAAAATTTCTCTAATAAAAAATGTTTGTCGTTTGTTACTGAGTATTTTTCAAATAGGCCCTCCTAATATTTTTGTTTATTAATTCTTAAAGGCTCAGTTTTTAATTCAAATAGTCATAAATTTCAACTTTGTAAGAGCATAATATATTTTAGGTTTGTAATTTACTATGAAACCCTACCAAGGACTATTGGCTAATCGTTCGCTTTCTTGTATTAAATGAACAATCCATATATGAATTGTGTCATGGTTTTCTATTTACTCTCAAAGGATGTGGCTATATATGTGTGTTAGTATATACCCTGAGAAGGTATGCAACACGATGATGTTACTATGACACCTTTTTCTAAGGTGTAAAGTTTATACTTAGTTTCTCAACTTTACTTTATATATGTAGTTTCACGGCTAAGTCAAATAGATTTTCTACTACAATTAACATAAATATTTTTTTGATCTTTTCTCTTCATGACATCTCTATTTATTTGAAATTTCCTCTTCACCATGAGTAGGAATAAGCCATATTTCCACTATTTATAATCTGTAGCTCTATAACTATAGGATTTGTAGTATCTATTACTTTGAAACTATTAGAATATATTTTTCCTTATGTCGCCTGTAAATATTCTCTTTAATTTTTGAAAAAATATTTCTTTTTCTTTACATCATAAATTAATTTGTTTGTTCCTTTTGTAGGTGGAAACTAACATGGATCTCAAATACTATTCCAAGGTATTACTGTAAGACTCTTTCTTTTATTTTCTCTCATACAGTCAATTCTCCATTTCCAGTTCATTTTTTATTTAGGTTAATATTTATTAATATTGTATTTATGTTTTACGGGTAATGACTCTGCATTTGGATGATGTGTTTTTCCTTTGATGTTTCCAGCACACAGACATCTATATTTTTTACTAACTAGCAATTGCACCGAGGGTGCAAGGGAACGCCGGAAGGAGGAGACCTGAATCATTTTGTGTTAGATGTTAGGGAACATGATGAATGTGAATTTATGAGGGGTAAAATCTGTTATTGATTGATTACATGAATATTTAGATTTAAAACTACGAAAATAAAATATGTTGTTTGCTCAAGCTCGATAAGTTACATTTTATGATTTTGTGGTTATTATGTAAAATCATTATGTGTTCATAATAGTAGAAGTAAGTTAGTGATATTTGCACGAATATAATTTAAATTGGAAGCAAAATAATTGAAAATGAATAATACGTTTGGTTGTGAATCAATTTATAATCGTATAAAATGAGAGCATATAAAGGAAGTAATTTTTTATATTTAATTATGTAGGCATAATTGATATGATGAAAATAGATAGTATACAATATAGTAGACCATAGATTTTTTGTCCATTGTATAATTATTTTTTTTGCGAGGGTTTCATTGACTTGTATAGAAGTAATGTAATGGTAAAGAGGATGTAGATGTTATTGAAAGTCCTAGTAGTAGGCAGTTTAACATCATGGTAGAAGCAAAATGAGTAAGAGTGATATTCTGGGGGGGTATACTTGTGCATCGTATAGATTATTGCGAAGGCATCATTGACTTGATTTGAAATAATGTAATGGTAAAAAGGTTTTACATGTTATGAAAACTCGAAGTAGTAGGCATTTTTACATCATGGTACAAGCAAAAATAGTAAGAGTGATATTGTTAAATATAGAAGAAAATTGCTTTGGAACAGAAAGGAGGAACAAGTGTTAGCATAGTAGACTGATCATGCATGAAAGGTGTTTGGTTGCAATCTAGTCGTAAATACAAGGGGTTGCTCAACAGCGACAGCACCAATTGACGTCCAAACCCGGGATGCGACTAAGATAGTATGCTCGAAGTTGCCTTTGCGCATCTCTTTCATTCACATGAATGAGGCGACGAATGACTATTTTGATCTTCTTGAGTAGTTGCAAAGTTGGGTGCAAACGGTATAGTGGTAGAGTAGGTGGAACCAAGAAGCGTTGCTGTAGAATGAGGAGTGCATTCTCTTGTTGAGTGATTTCTTCATAGAATTTGTTTAGTTGAGAAAGGTAGTTGCGATCCATAGTTTCTGCAAGGGAGGGAAGGAGGAGAGTTGAATCATTTTGTGGTACATGTTAGGGAACATGATGAAAATAAAACGATGAAAATAAAATATGTTGTTTGCTCAAGTTGGAGGTGGAAAGAAGGTAGGTAATTTCATCTCGATGAGTTACATTTTATGATTTTGTGGTTATTATGTTAAATCATTATGTGTTCATAATAGTAGAAGTAAGTTACTGATATTTGCATGAATGTAATTTAAATTAGAAGCAAAGTAATTGAAAATGAAGAATAGGTTTGGTTGTGAATCAATTTATAATCGTATAAAATGAGAGCATATAAAGGAAGTAATTTTTTAGATTTAATTATGTAGGCATAATTGATATGATGAAAATAGATAGTATACAATATAGTAGACCGTAGATTTGTTTTCCATTGTATTTTTTTTTTTTTGCGAGGGCATCATTGACTTGTATAGAAGTAATGTAATGGTAAAGAGGTTGTAGATGTTTTTGAAAGTCCTAGTAGTAGGCAGTTTAACATAATGGTAGAAGCAAAATGAGTAAGAGTGATATTGTTAAATTTAGAAAAGAATATATTTGGAACAAAAAGGAGGAGCAAGTGATAGCATAGCACATTGAGGGGGTATTCTTGTGCATCGTATAGATTTTTGCGAAGGAATCATTCACTTGATTTGAAGTAATGTAATGGTAAAAAGGTTTTACATGTTATTAAAACTCGAAGTAGTAGGCAGTTTTACATCATGGTACAAGAAAAAACAGTAAAAGTGATATTGTTAAGTATAGAATAAAATTTCTTTGGAACAGAAAGGAGGAACAAGTGTTAGCATAGTAGAATGATCATGCATGAAAGGTGTTTGGTTGCAATCTAGTCGTAAATACAGGGGGTTGCCCGATAGCGACAGCACCAATTGACGTCCAAACCCGGGACGCGACTAAGATAGTATGCTCGAAGTTGCCTGTGTGCATCTCTTTCATGCACATGAATGAGGCGACGAATGAATATTTTGATCTTATGGAGTATTTTCAATGTTGGGCGCAAACGGTATAGTGGTAGAGTAGGTCGAACTAAGAAGCGTTGCTGTAGAATGAGGAGTGCATTCTCCTGTTGAGTGATTTATTCATAGAATTTGTTGAGCTGAGAAAGGTACCTGCAATCCATAGTTGCTGCAAGGGAAGGAAAAGCATATCAGTGAACATGTAAAAATTTGACACTAATAATGAAAAGCATAATAAGAAACAAATAGTAGGAACAAATATGAGTTGAAATGATATTGGAAAGTGAAGATGTAAATGAAGCAGGAAATTTGCAAGGTCTTACTATGAGGAACAAGAAGAAAGAAGTAAAAGTGGAATGCAAGTGAATAGAAGGTACCAATAATAGGAGTTTTTCAAGGAGTGTGAATAATAGATTTGGATGCAAGGTGTGCTTCTTCTTGTTTCCTGCGCATGACATAAGGGTTGTTCTGCATACGTGAATAGCGTGAGTAGGAGAAGGCAGGGGAGATGCAGAGATCATTCAACGAGCGAACTCTTGAGATAGATGTGAAAGTGAGCCCTTGCCGGTCAATGTTGCCGATGTCGATTGTTGCTTTATCTAGTGTCATGCCTTGCGATTTATGGATTGTTAAGCCCCATGCAATTTCGAGAGGGATTTGTGTGCGTGAACCCCTTGTGATGGGGGGGATTGGGACAAATGTAGGATTCGAAGGATCCCATGGTGGACCAGTGTAGTGAGGGAAGGCAACTACAACAAAGGATGGTAGTTCTGGTGGTGTACAACCTGGTGAATATACGATTGCACGAACAATGCCGAGCGAACCGTTAATAAGACCAGCGCCAACCCAAAGATTGCTTCTGAGAATAACACGTTGGTCAATGCAAAGGAGTATTTTCTTTGATAATTGATCATTTTTTGGTTGGGTAGTTTCTAGTTGCCTCTTTTCGGCAGCATAACAATGTGCAACTGGCTGATTTAATAATTTTAACATTGATTTATTGTGCAAGTCAACAGCGTCATTTGTTGAATAAAGATGCATTGAAGTGGAGAATGATTGGACTTCGACTTCAAGAAGATTTGTTTTTGAACGTTTCATAAGAAGATTCCAATCAGCAACAGTGGGTGTTGTGTTGCGAAGGTTGGAGAGGAGTTCGCGAAAGGAAATTTGTGCAGGACTTGTTCCCTGTTGTCAAAAAACTGTTGCAAGCGTAACCACAGTAGTGAATCTTTGCCAAAGTGCAGTGCCACGAGAATTGCCTACATACATTGACGTGTCTTTTACAGGTGGTAGTTGGCCAAGGTCGCCCACAAGGATTATAGAACGTCCACCAAATGGGCTGTTTCTATTTGATGGGAATGTCTCGCGCAAGCGATCATCAATTTGAGAAATCAGTTTAGGACCAATGAAGCTCATTTCGTCAATTAGAATGTAATGAATATGCTGAAGTTGTTCTTGAAGGTTTAGGAGGGATTGACCCTCTAAAGGCTCCATACAGGATATAGGGATGCGAAGAGCAGAGTGGATCGTCAAAGCATTAATGTGGAATGCTGCAACACCGGTAGGAGCAAGTAGTAGCATGGGGCATTTTTTCATGGTGGAGCTTTCAAGGAATGCATTTTTTAAGAACTCAATTAGGAACGACTTGCCAGTACCAGCAGTGCCTTGGATTATCATGTGTAGTGTTTTTTTGGCAATGTTGTTGCAGAAGTGCGAGAAGATGATATTGAATGCAATGGTTTGGCTTGGGGACAAGGAGGAAAGGGAATGTGCAAATGGAGTTAGGAGTTGGTGGTATCTTGTGGAGGAGCGAGTGGAGTCGATGAAGTGGATCGTTGTTTCTTGTAAGTGTGGAGGGATTGTAGAGTGGCCCCAATTATGGTTTGTGTCAAACTCACGATGGCCAAGCATTTCAAGCTCATCGAGGACGAGGTTGTTACCTGGGTGGAGTTGAGAGAGAAATTTCCATTCATGCACGTCAAGTGTGGGGTCATGGGGAGGGTTGTTTGGGGATGAACAGATAGATTCGGAAAGGTCCGGGGTTGATGGTTTGCGATAGACATGCCAAGGTTGATATGTGTGTCTAATTTCTTCCCAGTGTGCAACAATTCTTGCATCAAATATGCCAATATCATTCGGGAGGCTACAGAAAGGGAAGTATAGAAGGAGTTCGCTCCAGCAGAAGTCTACATAGGATGGTGATTCTTTCAATGGAATGGAGGTGTAACGAGGAAGAACGCGGACAACCATGGGAGGGAATATTTGTTTCCATGGTGATGTTTTTCGGCGGGTGGAGAAGGACCAGGAGCGTGCAACTTCAATAAGAGACAAACTTTCAAGTGCAGCTGGTCTTTGCATGTAGGAGGCAATGAAAGGTGTTGATGGAGGATGACCATCTAAATCATGCAATACACATTTGAAGACATTTTTTTTACATTGAGGGAGACAAAAGAACGACTGCATTTCGTTAGTGGGAGTTTTTGTAGCATGTGGCATGTTTCTTGTGCACCAATGTCTCGATCAGCAACAATTTCGGTGAGGACTTTGCGGACGATAGTGATAGTAGGAGCATCTGGGGGGAGCATTGTGAGAGGCGTGAGAGCATTTGGTAGTAGCTTTCAGACTTTGCCTCTAATTTTGCTGCATACTTTGAAATGTAGTTAAACACAACATGGCGTGAGAGAACTGGTTGAAAATCAATGTTGGCCCTCCATATTGCAAGTAGCTGAGCATTGTGCACGTTGAGTTTGTCATCATTTCTAGCAGGGGAGTACACCTTTTTTCTAGAACCATCAATGTGAAGAGATGACGTGTTGCGAACCTCCCATGGGGCTCCATAGCGGCAAGTTGATGTGTTATTTCTTTTGCGTAAACATGTAGAAGAGTGGCAATATGTGTGCCTTTGAACATAATTGAGGACTTTTTCATAGTCTTCTAACTGATTGCTTGCAAATATTTCATGCGTGCTAAGGAGGCATGGATCTTGTAGAGATGAATGATTTATTCCAGGAGCTCGACTGTGAACTGGACGAGGATTCCAAGCAGTGCAGTACTTATCAAAATATTTTGTAGCCGCGTGGACATCTGTGGCATTGGTCCAATCGAGATTGTCCATAGCAGGTGCATTTGGAAGCCACAGAAACCCATGGATATGTGCGGAGCCACGATGTTTCCATTCATACCTTATAAAGGAAGGGGACAGATAGTAAGATTGGATGTGTGGAACTGAAAGGAATAAAAGATAAGAGAGGGAAGGAATAGTATGCATACCTGCACCAGTAATCCTTTACAAGGAATCCTTTAAGTAGCACCTCTTATAGGAATATTGTGAATCTGCAATGGATATATTGAAATGCACGATGCGGGTTTCTAACAATGTTTTGGATCCTCCATCGAGTGTGCTCATTTGAATTGGATGGAGGGTTGGAAGGCATCAAATTATGCAAGTCAGGACATTTTGTATCAGCTGCAGTTAGTGTGAAGAATATGGTAGGGGTACCAATTTGAGTGATCATTTCTGTTAGTTCTCCTCTAGCTCTGCTCCAGAAAGAACGACTTCCACGCAAGGATGACCCGAAACAAATAATTTGGTCTAGAATGGTGGAAGGGGGCGTTTGTTGGAGCTGGTGGCAGAGGTCGGCGACTGTTGCTGGTAGGGTGTTTGAAAGGTCCCTTTTAATGAAGACAGAGGTAGTTGCTTGGCTGCGATGGCACATGATAAGGTTGTACAAGTAATATCGGAAGCGAGGATGTTGTGCAAAACAATTGTCACTGTAGCGCATTAGATGCATAGCGTATTCTTGCATGTCCACTTTTGCAATTCTTGGTTGGTTAATCATGGGAGATCCTGTGGGGAAGAGGGTGGGGAAGGCCATGGAGAATAGGCCCTCTGTGTTGTATTCATTGATTGGGGAAAGGCCAATGGTCGGCCATTGAAGTGAATGGGTGGTTGTTGAATTGGAGGAATCTATGTAGGCACGTATTTCATCAAGTTCAGAATGACAGTTTGGTAGAGTTGAAACAAAGGAGGATGGGTGGAGGTCAGACGGGCATGAGTGGGAAAGTTCAAAAGTAGGAATTTCTGGAATGGCTTCATGGAGTGCAATGGAAGATGTGTTGATATGGTGTAGCATGTTGGAAATGTTGGTAGGTGGAATAGGCAAAGCAGAGAGGGCAAGTTGGTTAATATGGGCATCTTTGTAGTATGGGTCGTTTTGTAGTTTGAATTGCAAAGCTGCATGGACATGTGTTCGACTAACAAGAAATTCATAGTTTTTTTCATCATAGCTAGTTTTGTTTACCACAAGGATGTCTAGTTCTGACAACATCCGAGGAAGAGAGGTGACAATATTTGTGATATCTTGTGGAAAACTAATAGTATGACCGGAATATTTCAATTGGCCACCACGTGCATGGGTGACTTGAAGAACGGGATTGACACGAGCAATGAGCATCTCTTCAACTTGAGTTAGGCAGGATAGGACATGTGGTTGGATACCTGGGTCCATGTTATTTGTAGAGGAGAAACGATGTGTTCATCGTTCGGCAACACAACGGGTACAACAAATTATTCCATGACTTGTTTTTGTTTTCATGGATGGGTAAGCTTCATGACAAATTGAGAAAACTTGGATGGGACAAAGTGCATCGATCCTTTGACGAAACCAAAAACATGCATGTTGCAGAAGGATGGGGAGAAATTGTTGGGCAGGTGGAAAGGGAGGAACATGGGGTGGAATATGTAAAGGGTAGGGAAGATTTGAAGGAGTTGAAGCGCTTGGAAAGGGTCGGTTAGGAAGTGGAGATGGAAGGGGAAGTTGGGAAGTTTGGGTGGGATGTATGGGGAGGACAGAATTTTGTGAAGCAGTAGGAGTATTGTTGGTTTGAGAGCGAAGGTTTCTTCGACGATTTGAAGAGAGGAGGTGACGACATGCATTGATGATGTCTTTATTAAGTGCGTAGTAGTGTCGTTGTTGTTCCCTTTCCACATTGTTTTCTAGTCGGGTTGGCATAGCTGTTGCAAGTAAGGAAACGTCTGTCAAATGCATGAAGTATATTGCGACTGATTATTAAAGCGAAAATGTATTTAGTATGGGTTTCTTGGAAATGTGTGTTGCATATTTCAAATTGAGAAAGCATTTATTTTGAAATCAACCACATGTTGCATGTATTGGCTAGAGTAAAGTGAAGACATATTTTGTATTTTACAAAAAGAGAAGAAGAAATTTATGTATTATTTTTTATAGTAAGCATAGCATATTCATCTGTACATTTAGAAACTGTGTGTGTTCCAAAGAAGATGAAACAATGAAGGAGGAAAGGCAAAACTATGTGACTAAATGTTCATATATTAGAAAGATCCATTAAAGCATAATGGAATGACATATATACAAAACGTCATGAAGAAAGGAGTGGGCGATGAAGCGTTTAGGAGAAGTAGTAGAAAGTAGAAGGGAAATGGAAATATATACTTACGATTACAAAACATGTCTGGAAAATGGATGAGGAATGGCAATCAAGGTTTAAGAAGACTAAAAGGGGAACAATGGGAAGGAAATGAAAATTTGTAGCGGATGGTGGACATGTTAGGAGGAAGCTATTATGGGGAAGGTATGTATTGAATGAGAGGTGGGGGAGAGATGAGTGAGAGCAAGAAAGAAACAGTTAGAGTTTGTGTTAGAATGGGTTGGCGGGGGGAGTACTTGATTGTAGGTCCCTTAGCAAGGTAGTTGATGCCTCAGCGTACGCAAGTTCTTCTGCGTGCATAAGAGTTGGGCGTAGTCGTTCAACACCGTTGAATTTATCCCTCTTTAAAGATAGTGTGAAGAGGAAATGGTGTCCTTTGATTTTGTTGTATATGTCAATAACACTTTCAGGATCAATTGAGAGGAGGCAGAGGTCCTTTGCTGAGACGCCAAGAAGGGCAGTTGCGGCTTTGTCGAAAGCAACAACATTGTCGAGGTGGCCAGTGTGGTCTTGCAATTGGAGTCGAATAATGTAGCGATAGTCACACTCATTGAACGAGCCTTCACACTTCGAGCATCGGTAGGTGTTGTCATCTTGTCGTAGATCCTTTCTCATGCATTGGATCCCATCATTGATAAGGGGACATGCGAGGAAGTAGAAATCATCCATCTTAATAGAGATAGCAGTAGCATGAAGCGAAATCCATGGGATAATTTCTTCAGGCTGCATTGCCAAAATGTCGGCAATTGTTTTCGAAATCAAAGGCCTCTTGTTTGTACTTTTGTATTTGCGGCTGAGCGACGGTGAGAGTGCTTTATTTCCTTCTCCGTCAAACCATTCTTTTAGTTGTTGTGCTTCAGGGACATCTGGATTTATAAGTAGTGAAGTAGTTGGGATTGTGCTGATAGTTTGGCCATTGAACTCGACAATCCTACCCCCTTTAATTGCAAGCACAGAAATCTCACGAGCCATGCGCATTTCGGAGAGTGCACGACCTTCAGCATGGCAGTGCTCGCCCCACAAAGTGACATCAATGATGCTCCCGGACATATCACGAAGAGTGATAGTTTTCTTAGAAGTCTTAGAGCCATCGCGTTTGCGAATGATAGACGAAGGAGAGAGGGAGGCGACAATACCTATGACATCAATGATTGATTTAGGAGGTGAATGTTTGAGGGAAATTATGGACACAAATTGATAGGTATGGGAAGGAATTGTAAGGTCACCAACGAGGACCTGTGACATTGTTGATGAAGAGAAGAGGAGGATTTCGAATGGTCATTTGAGATGGTTATATGAAGGGTTGGGGATCTTTATGGTCCCATTTGCAACATTGTAAATGTGGAAAATTTTAATGAGACCATGAAGGGATTCTGCCAATTCATTGAAGACAGAGACATGGATTTGATCGCTGTCGCGATTGACAAGGTCAAACCCCAGTGATTTTCCAGCGCCCCGTGCATTGATAAATTCACGAAGGGGTGTCCTTGAAAGGACTCTACCTTGGATGAACCAAGATTTTCGGGTAGGGGAGAGTGCTTTAAAAGGGAGAACAGTTGTAGATGATAGGGTGGAGTTTTCGGAGGACAAGGAGTGAATGTCAAGGGAGGGTGGTGAGGAAAACGGAGACGAAGAAGAGGAGGCCGAGGTGGCTTGGTTCGTCTGTTCAATGGAGAGAATAATAGGGGCTGGGTCACCAACCAATGGTGCATCACGTTGTAGTATGTCAAGATCGATGAGACAAAGTGACCTACAAGAATGAGATATTTATTAGCAAAGAGGGGAAGTAAAATGTTAGAAATGAGAATTGAGATAAACAAGGGACGTAAGAGGAGAATCATTAAAGGGGAGGAAGCGGAGAGGTGAAATCTACGTAGCTTACATGGAATGATGTACATACGTGCATGAGCTTTTCCTGAGGCGAATTATCGAGCCTATTCGCAACTCCTCATTTTGTGCAAACTCTGTATGTGAAGAAGGAAGTAGAACGACATGCTTGTGAGCACCATCGGACAACGATATGCGGTAGCGAGGCGTTGTAGCTCGAGCAGAAGGTATCTGTTCAATTGCAATGATCTGTAGGGTTGGTTGTAGGTCGATACCACCAGTAAGCAACGACGAGAGCCCATTGCGGGTCAAGGATGTTTCCATGACGATGAAACTGGTTTTGTAAAATGAGGTGTTGCTAGCGAATATAAATATGAAGGTAAAGAAACTGAAGAAGAGGATGTGTACATAAGGGAAACAAAACTTCCAAGTTTGCAATTTAAGAGAGTTGAAGCAAAAAAACAAGAATTGACAACATTCATAAAAACTTTCTATTAAATTTTTTAGGTGGTCACCTTAAAGCATAAATCCATTGTGCGTTGAATGCCTCAATATAACGAAAAATCTTATACAATGATAAATACATAGTCCTTGGAATGATTAAAATATTTATGCCTTCTATAAATAACAAGAATTTAATACCTTTCATGTCTTAATGATCACAAATTTCATTTCTATAAAAGAAGAAAAGTTGTCTAAAATACAAATAATGCAAAATTCATATTCAAAATTAGTGGTTGGTGGTTGAAAATTAATATTTGTGTTTCTTAATTGAAATTTAACTAAATAGTTCAATGATATAGTTGAAGATAATAAATCATAGATTATGGTGTCTAAATTTTCTAAGATGTGTTGAAACTAATTAGGTTAAATAAATTTGTACAACATTAACATTATTTGCAAATAATATTTATTAAGAGGAATTGTGAATATATCTCCATTGTTAATAATCTAATTTTTAATTTTCTAAACCGGTTATCTTCATTTCTGTTTAGTATCATTGTCAAACAGCAGAAGCGAAGGACTATAACAAGAGAAACGAAAGGCAATATATAGCCATAACAAATCATTACTATTAATATTTAGTTAAATCTCCTCTTGAAGTTATCTTATATGTAGATTGTTTTTATTTTACCACAACACATAATATTCAAGTCAACAACATATC
This sequence comes from Pinus albicaulis, assembly GCA_034641835.2. Taxonomy (NCBI): domain Eukaryota; kingdom Viridiplantae; phylum Streptophyta; class Pinopsida; order Pinales; family Pinaceae; genus Pinus; species Pinus albicaulis. Next base: position 536,351,941 of record CM076571.1, on the reverse strand, counting down.
CACATACTTCCCAAACCTATCTTTGTACCTTGGATTTCATTCTTGGTGTTTGACTTACCAATTATTAAAACCCTATCTGACCCATATGATTAAGGCCTGAGCATTATTAAGTTATCATCATATATATATAATTGCAATGGAGAATCTTAGCATCATATGTTATCAACATGTATTTTATTGCATCGGATAACTTATAAACAAAGAAATTCATGCACCTAATCTATGAATCCAAACTTTGGCATTTGGTTGATAACAGTTGGAGACCTCTGTTCGAACCCATCTGTCAGCAATAACTCTGCATTTACTCTCACAACATGGTAAAACGTGCTTAAACGTGCTTGCATCGGATAACTTATAAACAAAGGAATTCATGCACCTAATCTATGAATCCAAACTTTGGCATTTGGCTGGAGACCTCCGTTCGAACCCATCTGTCAACAATAACTCTGCATTTACTCTCACAACATGGTAAAACGTGCTTAAACGTGCTTGCATCTGGATCAGATCATCCAGAAGAGATCGAGGTGGTTAGGTTATCCAACCTACCCCCTAACTCCCTTAAGCGCTTGTCATTTGGCTTATGTTTCTCGGCAGTCTGCTGCTCTGCTATTCTCGTCCGTGAAGTAGTGTGTTTTATGTGTTTTCGTCGACCTTCAGGTGATTGTGCTATTTTCTTTAGTCGTCCTCCAATACGCACTCAACTCTGCCCATCTTCTTGCTCGCATGTTGCCTTTTTTGAACACTTACAAACTCACGTGGCATGTACAAACTCTTTGTTTGCTTGCTTTTCTGGAAACTTAGATGTTGTATTCAATTATATGACTTTTGTCTTCCTCCGTGCCATTACAAGCAAGGTTACAGGGAAGTATTGCTTCTATTTTTCTGCGAAATTGTTTCATTTTAACATCTGTGATTCACAAGGTTTTTTTTACACACTATTATTCGTAAATATACTGACCCATCTCTTGTCTTTGTGCAAGTATCTACTTTCTCAGCTTAGTCTTTAAATTCAGGTTGGTGACACGGATTCGTCGAGCGCTAATACTTCGGTCTTGCCAGGTAGTGTCAAAAAATTTTGATGGGTTGTTGCTAGAGGGTCAAGGTTCTTGCACGGTTCTTCTAGTTCCTCCATGATTGAGCTAGGAACGCCTCTGCTACATCTTTGGTTTTGCTGTATAGAAATTTTAGGGTTAAACCCCTAGGGTTTCGAGGTTGTAGGGGCTTTACATTTTCCTTTTTATTTGGGTAGCGTTGCTTTCTATCGGCGTGAAGATTTTTTATCACAGGATTCTCAACGTATTTTATTAAGGTCTATTTGTCCATTTACATTGTTTATATGCAGAATCGTAATGGAGAGTTTATACGCTACTCGTGTAGCAGAGTTCTTTTGTCTTTTATATACTCTCTTGAATTGGATTAAGGCCTCAGTTTACATGTAAATTTTGAAGAAAATGTATATGTCATTTTGCAGAGTCAATTTCATAAAGCTATGGTTCTTTTATGAATGTTCTCTGTCGTAAGATTTATAGTTAAATTTGTTGGTTGAGCCACTTCTAAAACTCGTAGTTTTTCATTATCTTTCATAGATGGCTTATTTATATATACTCTGTTTATTTTCTATGTTGAATTCTCTGTTCAAGATTTATCTATAAACTATACATTTATAGTTTTACCTTTCTTGAGGTCTTACCTAAGCCCTAAGGATGTAAAACCCTACATGTACCAATGGGTCAGGGTTTAAATCTCTCGGCTCAAGTTCAGTCTTAATATAAAATGCTAGTAGTTTTACTTGTATAGCTAATTCACGCTTATGTATTAATTCTCAGCAGTATAATATGAAATTTATTTTTTTGTTTTCTGCAGGACCTTTTTCCAGTGAAACTGGATTTTCTGTTATGTTATTATATCTTTACTAAGGTCACCCTTATAAGTCCCATCCAGCCTTACTTTCGTTTGACCTATATCGTCTTCCTTTGGGGTTTTATTCCTTCCCCACAACCTTGCTAGTTGGGTATCCACTAGACAAGTGGGTGCTTAGATGCACATTCTTTGATACACAACTCTTGTCCACAGACAAGGCCTCGATGGTAGTTTGGATTTGTTTAGGAGTAGTCTCTGGTTCACATTATACACTAAATTTTCCTCAGTTAATTGATCTCTACTCATTCAACGTTAATCTATCCACAATACCCTGTCTCTTCCACAATAATAAATTAAAGTAAACCAATAATTTTTCATTCTTTAAAAACTAAGTTATTTCTTACATATATCTACTGTAACACAAGAATACTCCCATGTATCATACAAAATTTCATTTACAGTACTAAAATATCAAAACTTGACAGAATTAACACAGAATTAATTCGTCCTCGCTTCGACCTTAGAATCAACATTTTTTCCTGTCAAAATTCACGCTTTCTCAACCGTAAACATTTTGCATTATAGTCCTTCGTAACTTGAAAGAAACAAAGTCAATCTGCCAGAATTTTACCTGCTCTACACTTCTTTTACTTGTTTAATCTTAACTTCGACTTTGAATTAACCTTTATTTTCTCACATTATTCACGCACTTATCAGTGTCTTCCAAGGAAACATTTGCATTCTAATTACTATTCGTACAGATATTCAATTAGTTTACAGGAACAGGACTTCAAGTTCTTCTAATTAAGATTTTCATTTTCAAAATATTCACTGAGTTTCCTAATTGCAGGTAACAGAAGCTTACCAGCAAGTTCTTCTTCAAGCTAGAGCTGAAAGTTGGACAAGTTCTTCTTCAGGCTGGAACTGGAAGTCAGGCTGGAGCTGGAAGTCTGAAGTCGGCACTATGTTTAATTAGATGGAACTCTATTTAAGCAGCACATCCAAGTCGGTTGCACGCTGCAAGTCTGCAATATTCTGCAAGCTGCAAGTCGGCAATAGCCTAGTCTTCGATGGAACCTGCAAGTTCTTCAATGCACATTAAATGGTTACATTAAATCGTTATGTGCCGTGTAGATTTCATTCTACAAATCTAAATTTGAGAGTTTGAAATTGTAAATCAACACCTGGTCGCCAGATCGAGCTGCCACATGTAAAGACTACATGACTTAACTGGACAAGATCGAGGAATTTTATTGGTTCAGGAACTGCCACATGTAAAAATGTAACTGGCTCCATGTGCTTGGAAAAGTGTCTCTCATTGGCTGGGGTGAACAGTGTTTGCTCACCCCAAGCCCGCAATGGAAAATGCCTCCGGCGTAATTAAAAGATGTCACCTCTCCTTCTTATAAAAACACAAGACTTACATAACTGTTAACTTAAGGTGAAATATTGAAATATTATTATAATCGTTATTGACATTTGTCAATATAGATAAGGAGCAATGGCAAAGAACTTAAAACACAAGACTTACATAATTGTTAACTTAACCTGAAATATTACTATAATTTATAATTGTTAACTTAACGTTAAGGTGAAATACTATTATAATTGTTACATAACTGTTAAATATTATTATAATCGTTATTGACATTTGTCAATATAGACAAGAATGACAAACAGTGACCGTCCTTGTTTTGCCAAGGGATTTAGTAAGTTTGCTCCATCTGGCTTGGAAGTATAGAGAAAGTAGGTGATTTAGCAAGTTTTCTCTATCTAGCTTGGAAGTACAGAGAAAGAAGGTAGATGCTAAGTTTGTTATCTGGCTTGGAAGGGTAAGGGATTTAGCAAGTTTGTCATCTAGCTTGGAAGGGCAGAAAAAGAATGTAGATGCTGAAATGTTGGTGATGACAACCAATGATATTACGTGAATTCCAATCATTAGCCGTGGGCACTAAACATCAGGTCTAGTTTTTCTGTCTAGTTTTTCCATGGTGAGTGAGCTAGTGAATGAGCTTAAAACTTGATGAATTAGAAGGACTAGCTTAGTCAGTGGATCTAGTTTTTCCATAGTGAGTGAGCCAGTGAATAAGCATAAAACTTGATGAACTAGAAGGACTAGCTTACTTAGTGGATCCAAGGTGCTTTTACAAACATAACAACAAGGAAGGATCCAAGGTGCTTTTACCAACATAGCATAAATAAAAGGAGGACCTACCCCTTACCACTAGATAAATAGTCCAATGAATTCATTCTTGTTGAGGACCTACCCCTTACCACTAGATAAATAGTCCAATGAATTCATTCTTGTTGGGAAATTGAGACTTTACTGTTCAAAATATAAATGAACTGACTTACCACTATAATTTTCTGCATCACACATATTCATTGCACCTGAAATAGAATGACAATTTACGATATTTTGCACACGTCAACCTGCAAAAATATTTAATGTGACCTGAAGAAATATTCTAGGTATTAGAAAGTATGAACACATATTCATTCATTGCAGTTGAAGGAGAATGACAATTTATGATATTTCGCAAAAGTCAAGCTGAAAAAATATATATTAAAATATTTAATGTGACCACAAGAGATATTCCAAGTATTAGAAAGTATGAGGATTACAACGATTATGTGTAAGGTGAAAATGAGCTTGTGCAAATTTTGCAAAGGATTTGAATACAACAAAGAAGGATTTGAAGGTGTGAGACTGGTACTCATTGTTCAAGACATAAATGTGAATTCAAATTGCTTAATAAGTGCCCAAGAAATACAGATGTCAAAATTTATACAATGAAAAAATATAATAAAACTCACTTTTCATTTCTAAAAGGCATTTTTATGCTATTCACTATGTGTTCAAAGTGCCCAAGAAAGAAATACAAATGTCAAAATTTATACATAATGAAGCTCACTTTTCAATTCTAAATGGCATTTTTAAGTGGGAGAATGTACGATACATTACAGTTCCAGTTTTAGAGTTGTAAAAACACAGGTTGGCTTGGGGCTTAACAACAACGCACAACCCTTACTAATTTTAATTTTCCACGTTACAGGCCATAGGCCTATGGAAAAAGGGGTAAGGCTACTTACGTGCTTCTTGCTTGCTAGCTAGATTGAAAGAAAATCCTCAACCCATGTATTCTTTACTCTTTGTTTTCAGGCGGATCAATGCAACCCAATTTTACTAAAGATCAAGTAAGGCCAGGAAATCTACCATAGAGGTCGCAGGTTTTACTTTGTAGTACCAGGTTTTACATGTTGTACGTGGATTTACCATAGAGCTCGCATGTTTTACTTGGTAGTACCAGTTTTTACATGTTTTACGTGGATTTATGGGGTTACTGGTAACTGTTTTGTAGGGGCTAGCTGGTTGGCAACGACCTAATTTTACTACAAAAGCATTGCATCTGTTGTTGGTGGTTATTGATCTCGATTCCTACTGTGTGCAACAAAAACAAAATAATGCTTCAAAATATAGAATATTTTGAACAAAATGTATTAAACGGGTTGAGAAAAATTCGAAGTGTGTGACAAAAATGAAACTCTGAGTAGTCCAAAGCAACAAATATTAAAATTTTACATAAGTTTCAAACTGAGAGTTGTTCTAAGTGTTCCAAACTGGAACCAAATACAACTGAAATGGATTGCTGCTGGAAGTTAGCAACTGGCTCACCTGGCTCACTTCGGTTCTATATTTCACAATTGGCCTGTAACTAAATGGAATTGCTACTGGAAGCTATGCAACTAGCTCACTTGGCTCACTTCGGCTCTATATTTCACAATTGGCCTGCAACTGAATGGAATTGCTGCTGGAAGCTATTCAATTGGCTCTCGCTTCGGCTTTATCTTTCACAATTGGCCCACAACTAAATGGAATTGCTACTTGCTGCTGAAAGCTATGCAACTAGCTCAAATGGATAGCTTTCGGCTCTATCTTTCCATACTCTCTGATACTAATTGAACCGACTTCAGGTTACATATTAGATTTGTTGATAACGACCACCACCTATACCGCACGGTTGGAGAAGTTCTTGACATTATTCACAATCTATTAGAACCACTGGTGGAGGCATCTCTAAACACTGGCGAACACTTCTATCACCGTGTCTACCAGGTGGGCGATGTGCCTGCATGCAAAAACATACGTGGCCTAAAAATAAAACATAGATAGATCTTGAAAATTTATATGACGAGTTTAAATATAAATTATAAAACTAAGGATATAAGGAGAAGGCTATATGTAGTGTTTTGGAATATATAAAACCAATGATAGATTGAAACTTTGGATAACAAGGTGGATTGTTTTTTCCAACTTCAGATAAAACCTTTGCAGTTAAAACTTTGGCTAAATAGGTAAACGGTACTTTCAAACTTTCGTTAAAATATTTTTGTGGATGAGAGAAACTAGATAAATAGGTAAACTGTTATTTCAAACTTTGGTTAAAACGTTTTTGTGGATTGCAAAACTCACGGCTAGGCAATAAGACTTCAAAGCAGAAAATTTCGATAAAAGCATTTTTTGACGTAATGTTTTTTTTTAAAACATTGGTTAAATGAAATAGTCAATCGAACTTAATATATATTTAACATTCAAGCGAACGCTATAGTCCCATTTCCGGAGGTAGGGACTAATAAGGAGCAATGGCAAAGATCTTAACTTGTTATTAGTATGAATTATATTCAAATCTTATGAGTAACCAATATAATAGTATGGGGCTGGCAAATCATATCATTGTCCAAGTGATAGGGTATATGATATATTTGTGATATACTCTTATAATATTATGTTTAATGAATGCTTAAAACAAATAATAATAAATTTATTATTTTCAATTTATCGATATTTTTTTATAAATAATTTACATGGAACGAACAAAAAAATTCTAAATTGATGGCTAATGAAAGTGTTTTTATTATTTGTATTTCATCAAATTTGTAATACACTTATTTTCACTAAATGATGAAATATTTATTTATTTATTGTTTTAGTTTAATTTAACTATACTAAATCTAATAAAAAATATGCATTAATAAAAACTAAATTGAATAGAAAGGGAGCTCTCAGGTGAGTACTGCATCTGAAGACTGCACACAAATGAAGAGTACACTCTACATTCATTAATCAAATGATACAACTATAAGTACATCACAAAGGAGTAGGAAGTTGTAAACAAACTCCTATATCCTAGTAACTAATACTAACTTAAGGAGTTGCATTACAATAGTGTAACCATTTCTCCATTAATACAAAATAATATTAATTATTTTCAACTCTCCTCCTTAATGGAGAAATGATTGTCCTGAATTCCTAACATCCCTCTAAACAATTCAAACTTAATTTTTCCAAGAGGCTTAGTAAAAATGTACGCCATATTGTCACAAGTTTTACAATATTTAATAAATATTTCTTTTGACTGGACTTTTTCTCAAACAAAGTGAAACTGAGTATCTATGTGTTTCATATTCTTGTGGAATATTGGATTGTACGATAGATTGATGGTACTGTGGTTTTGAGATTTGATGATGGTTTCTTTTTCCTTCTTTTCTCCTCCATCATGGAGAATCCTTCTCAACCATATAGCTTCACATGTAGCTGCACACAGTGCTTGGTACTTGGCTTCAGTTGAAGATAACAACACAGTACTCTGCTTTTTACTACTCCACGCTATGACCCCGTATCCAATACTAAATGCGTAGCCTACGATGGACCGTTGGTTATCTAGATTATCTGCCCAATTTAAGTTTGAAATACCTGCTAGAATAACAACAGATGTGTCAGTGTATAAAATACCATAATTACTAATACCGTGATGATACCTCAACACACTTTTTGTTGTCGTCCAATGACTTTCGAGTGGATTAGACATGAACTGGCTCAACACACTAACAGAGTATGCTAATTCTCGTCTAGTTGTAGTTAGATATATCAGACTACCAACTAGTTTTCTATACAAAGTGGATCCACCTCCTTAGAGCCATCGTCACTACATAACTTCAGATTCTGCTGCAAAGGTGTTGATGGTGTCTTACACTGCTCCATCCTGAACCTTGTGAGAATACTTCTAACATAATTCCTTTGAGTAATAAAAGTTTGTCTAGAGTCTCTCCATACTTCCAGAACCAAGCAATAATGCATATTTCCAAGATCTTTCATTTCAAAAACTTGCGACATATGCAACTTGATTTCTTTGATCAAAGCATTTGCATTACCTATAATAATCATATCATCCACATACAAAGAAATCAAAGTAATCTGCCTCTGTTTATTATACATGGTATACAGATTTGGATCATTCATGCTCCTATGAAAACCATGATGTAAGAAGAATGGATAAATCATCTCGTACCAAGACCTAGGTGCTTTTTTTAAACCATATAGTGCCTTTTTCAACCTACACACTAGATGTTCCTGTCCTTCTTTAACAAACCCTTCAGGATGGACTAAATAAATCTCTTCCTTTAAATCACCATTTAGAAATGCAGACTTAACATCTAGCTGGTGTATCTTCCACTAATATTTTGTTGCTAGTGAAATTAAGATTCTAATGGTATTCAATTTGGCTACAGGAGCAAAGGTTTCTTCAAAGTCTATTCCCTCGTGTTGTGAATAACCTTTTGCTACCACTCTAGCTTTAAACTTTTCTATATTCCCATCTACATTAACTTTAGGTTTGTAAATCCACTTACAACCTATGGGTGTTTTTCCTTCAGGAAGTTCTACTAGATCCTAAGTATGGTTTCTAATAATTGATTCTATTTCTTCATTAATTGCAGCCCTCCATTCATCAGATTGAATTGCTTCTTTATAGTTTGTGGGCTCCATAACATTTAAAATGTTTGACATTAAAGCATATTATTTTAATCTCGTTGGTAATTGAGTTTGCCTCCCTAATATTCTCGGTAGAGGACTCACCTCAAATCTGTCTACTTCAGACTTGTGTGGGCTTGCCTTGTTGACTACATCACCTATTTCTTCATATTTCTTCTCCTGCTGCTGATTATCCTCACTGCTTTCTTCCATCAATAATGGAGTGTGACATTATTTATGACTGTCTTCCTTTCCTTCCTCAACCTGCTCATGAAATATAACATCTCGACTTGCAAATATTTTATGAATCACGGGATTAAACAACTTGTAGGCTTTAAACTCAGTGCAATATCCTACAAAGATACATTTCATGGCCTTAAGATCTAACTTCTTTCTATTCTCCTTGGGTATATGGGAAAAGGAATTTGACCCAAAAACTCTTAGATCACTCACTGCTGGTTTGAATCCATAAAGTGCTTCAAACAGAGTCTTAAAGTTAAGAAATTTAGTAGGACTTTTATTCTTTAAATAAACAACAGTGTTGATAGCTTCAACCCAAAAACCATTTGATATACCTTTACCTTGAAGCATACTTCGTGCGCACTCTACCAGGGTTCTGTTATTTCGTTCTACAACTCCATTTTTTCTGCGGAGTGTGTGGCACTGTGAACTGTTGAACAATCCCATGATATCTGCAAAAATTCATGAGCTCACCCAACCTGTATTCTCCCCCTTGATCAGAGCGGAGAATTTTTATGCATTTCCATGTCTGCTTCTCCACCAGAGTCTTAAATTCTTTAAAACATTGAAAAGGCTGACTCTTTTTACTTAAAAATATATATCCAAGAGAATCTAGTGCAGTCATCGGTAAACAATAGAAAATAATATGCACCACCTAGTGATCTAGTCTGCATAGGTCTGCATAGGTCTGTATACACTAGCTCTAGAATATCTCTTTCCTTCATATCAACATGCAAAGGAAATTATTCTCTATGCATTTTTCCTCATGCACATCCATCACAATCTAATTGAACACTATGAAAAGCAAGGATTCCATCGACCATACCTTTTCTTTGAAGTAACATGAGGCCTTGTAACTTTAGGTGACTGAATCTCTGGTGCCAGATATTTTTAGTTGTCAATCCTGTTGAAACCAAAGCTTGGTGTGGCATGCTCTTGACATTCAATCTGTACAGGCTCCCCAGACGCACTCCTGATACAACTGGTTCCATATTCTTGTCCTTTATGACACAATATACCTTGAAGAATTCAACTTGTAGGTCCTGATAAATTATCATTGATACAGAGATTAAGTTCTTCTTAATCCCGGGCACATACATCACATTCTTAATATGTCTGATGTTACCGCTAGGAAACATTATCGGGATATCATCGTACCCTTTGGTCTCATAGCCTCTGTCATCTCCTAAATAAATTTTAGATCTGCAAGAGGTTTCTTAAAAAAACTCAAACCAATTTCTCCTACCTGCCATATGTGAGGATGCACCAGAATCAACATACCATATGTCGTCCTCATCTTCCTCAAAAGTTGAAAGAGCACAATCAGCTACAAACAGTTAAAGATCATGACTCTGACCTTCATCAGCAAAATATCTCGTGTGCTTACTCTGCTTATTCCTGGCCTCATCTATCTTCCTCTTAAAGAAAAACTTAGCGAATTGTCCTGGGACAAGCTCCCAAGATACATAAGTTATCCATGCATTTCCTACTGCTAAAATTATTCTAAAGGTGACTGATATCCCTCCACTGGATGTATTCTACAACCCTCTTCATAAAGCTGTAGTCAGGAAACAGAGAAAGAGAAGAAGGATTGAAACACCCCTAGGTAATGAGATCATGGAAGTTGTATGGAAAGACACCCCGTCAAACCCAATCGACAACCTAACTTGGCTATCACAATTTGCTAGAGCATATACTACCGCAAAAATGGACAAAGCAGCTGAAGTATCCATTTTGGTTCAAGAGAAGGATGATAAAATAATGCAGCTACAACAACAACTGGATGAAGAAAAGAACAGTTTGAATAAAAAAGCCAAGCAACAACTCTTTAAATTACAACAAGATATGGAAGTACTTAAGATAAGTCATGAAAATGACTTATCCAGTAAAGACACATTGATTAAAGATTTGAGATAAAATCTTATAAAGTATGAAGGCATTCCTACTACAGAGGAATTCATTAAAGAAGCATTGGCATTAAATGCCCTACTCTCAAAACAACAAGATTTGTTTGTCTTACAAATGTCAGACATAGTTCCACATTTGGAAATCAGTGAAAAATTGACTAATACAGTCATTGATCAGAGAATTGAGTTTAATGAACTCAATACCAAAATTTCTGACTATATGGAATGGCGGGATTCAGAGGAAGGAAGAATATCAAATCTCCCAAAGATCAAACAAACTTATAAAGATATTCTCTTTAATGAATAGGATACACAGGTAAAACAGACAAAATTGGCAATAGCTAGAGCATCAGGCATATCAAAGAGCATTGTCAAAACAATCAACCACATGTTACATACCTCCTGTTTAATTTAAGAAGGAGATCCTAAATCAATTCCTGATCTCAAAATATTGGAGCAAAGTTGGAAAAATACAGGTCAAATACGAGAAGAAATAATTGCACAGCTGAAAAAGACTAATTGGGAAGCATACTGGAAACTCTTGGGTAAGCCTCATAGTTAAATAATGACATTGAATTGTTCTCTAGATTCCATAGAGAAAATGCTGCCACTTTTACTTGATGCTATATTTACTGGACAGATGAAAACAAAGTTCGGGAAGCCTCCACAAGTTCAACCAATATCTGATATTTGTGAACAAAATAGCAGAGCCGACACTAGCCTATCATCAAGCATGATCATGAGTTTTTTTTTTTTTTTGACAATTTCAATTTTAACAATTAGATACTAGGAACGAGGAAGGTTGTTAGAAACCTCCTCCGAAGATATTTTGTACAATCTATTTTTGTAAGTAGTTAATATAGTATGTAAACCCTTCTCATGCATTTAGAGAAGGGTCCAATATTTTTATTAAGAACATTTACAAAGAATACATTACTGTAAGTTTGTGGATGTCTTGATAAGATAATGGAACATGGTCTTTTCAATTATATATCATCTTGGTTGATCACTGTTGATGCACTATTGTATTCTTTGAATGACTTATTGATAGAAGATTGATTGTGGCCTATTATCACTGATCAGATGAGAAGGAAAACACAAATCTGGTACTATTATCATTTATGCTAAACTTTGTTTTAACATTAGTGATAAATCTATCTTTTTATGAATTATGTATGAAATCAATTATTTCTGTTTGAAGTATCAGTGGCACTATTGTATGATATCAGAATAGAAATTGATTTGTTTTATATATGATCATCAGAATATAAGCGATATGTTTACATCTTCCTTTGATTAACTATTTTCTCAAAAGAATTATCTTACAAAAGTATTAATTCTATTAAGTCTGTCATTGATCTAAATCATCACAGAATGAATAGATATCATTTTAGATCGCATAAAATCAATATTAGCCCAAATTAGATTAGATCAGATTTAATTCAAAGTTTTGCATCTTAGAATAAAGTTGTTTTAGTTTTTAGTTATTCTCCTTGCAAATCATTTGAAAGAAACCCAACAATCATATAAAACCAAAATTTGGGAAAATTGTCCCATTATCCCCAGTCGGAGCCACTATCCCAAATGGAAAAGGAGTTGCTTCAAGATCCAGACTGGGTGGTTATCCCCCCTTGTTGTTGCCACAGATTTTTGAGGCCTCAACAAGCCGTGAGGGCTCTGTAGCCACTTAGGGCTCTAAAGGAAATCAAGTTCACCCGGTTTGAGCTCTGATACCATGATAAAAACTGAATTGAATAGAAAGGCAGCTCTCAGGTGAGTACTACACCTGGAGACTGCATACAAATGGAGAGTACACTCTACATTCATTAATCAAATGACACAACTATAGGTACATCACAAAGGAGTAAGAAGTTGTAAACAAACTCCTATATTCTAGGAACTAATCGTAACTTAAAGAGCTACGTTACAAAAGTGTAACCATTTCTCCATTAATACAAAATAATATTAATTATTTTCAACTTACATATATGTTAATATAAAATACGAGCAACATTCAATAAAATGTCTAGAGTTACACATTATACAACAATCAAATAATTTTATTTTTTTAATAATAAGTAACATGAGCAAGCTACTATGTAATCCAAATATAATCCATTATCATATTTGGGAAAGAGTCGTACCTTCATCAAAGAAAATTTAGTTCTGGTAGTTTAGCCCTACAATTTCTTGATATTTTTCCTAGTAGCCGCTACCAACATTGCCAATGTCACCACCAAACTAAACTCTACCCAATACGAGTATGTGGTTGGCAATGGTGGATGGACGGATCGTATTTACCTTTATGATTAATGCTTAAACACAACACACCATCACACAAAATTTACAATCTGTTTCTACTTATGGCTAAAACCGTTGTCACATGATCAACCATTAAAAGCAAAACCACATTCGTATCAAGGTGCATTAATCTGCAAATCAATTTCCATAAAGATGAGTTGGCAAAGACATTGTGTTGAAGGAAGGATATTAACGCATGACATGTATTTTATATTTCACTTAACTTTCAAGTGATTATGACATCTACGACTTATGCATTCGTGCATACCATTTCCTTTCCAAACAGTTAATATTTTTCACCGTCGTTCATGTATCAATCCTAATGTACTTTGGTATGACTTAGAATATGACGGGTGGTGAAATATCTTCCCATAGGATCCCTTTCTTTTAATCATGGGAAGTTTCGAACATACATTAAACATAATACTTTCTTTTTAATATAATGAAATCTATGGTATGCAAATTATAAGTTAATGTATAAATATTTTAAAAAGTTTTAAACAAATTGTAGCTCTTTTACATTAACATCTCATCACGTAGGTTTGAAAACTACATAATATCATGTTCATTTGAAAAGTAGATTTTCATTTTATTTTGTGCAAAATTTATTAAATTTATAGTTGAGAAATCATATTTTTCATTGTAAACAATATTTATCATTTACATAATCTTATTCAATTATAAAATTTGACATATAACATAATGTAATCTTATTCAATTATAAAAATTGACATATAGCATAATGTGTGCTACATTTTAGCTTATATATTTGGTTTTTTTAATGCAATTTATACTCAAATCAAATCTTTATTAATAGTAAATTATATTAATATAAACTTTTATGTTTTATTATTTTCTACCTTAAGGACTACTTACTATGTAACCATTTTCATTTTAAATTACTTTTCTCAAATTAAAAAAAAATATATATATATTATTAATTAAAAATAATAAATTATTAAATTTTAAAATTATATATATATATATATATATATATATATATATAACTCGATGAAATTATATAAAATTATATATTGTATTGCACTGAAATATACTCCAAAAATGATGTTATTGCGCAGAATAAAAGAGGCAAACAACACTCTAAGCTCTCTGCCTTCTCTGTCATATATATTTACGCCAAAGGCGTTATCTTTGTTGGAATGGGGTGAGCAAACACTGTTCACCCCACCCAATCAAAACATTTCTTTATCGTCTTTCTGTCCAGTTAAATTTTGACAAGTGTAATGTCTAAAAAATTGACAATTGTAAAAGTCGCTTCGGTCCACTTCCTTCCTCTGATGCTTCTGCGTAGGGTTCTCGACACTATCAGATCTTTGCCAAGTGTAGCAGCCTCGGGATCCATTCCTTATCGATGGTTCGGATTTGCCTTGTTGAATCGACAGCTAGAAATGAAGGCCATTAGGGTAACTAGTTTCAGGCAGCGAGGGTTTGTCATTCTGGTCATTTTGACGGTCGAGAAGAATGAGAGCCGCCTCTGCAACCCTTGTTTTTTTCCTTTGCCTGTTGTGGATGTTTATTCCTGTGACGAATTCAAATGTACGGATTTAAGGTTTTGCGTTGTATGAGAGGATGAAGCCATGACTGGACTGAGTGCCCCTTCACTCACGTCGGTGAGAAAGCAAGAAGACGCGATCCTCCACGCTTTCATTATTCTGGAACTGCTTGCCTGGACTTCAGAAAGGGGAATTGCCGCCGAGGGGATGCCTGCGAGTTTGCTCATGATGTTTTCGAATGATAGCTTCATCCTGATCGATTCTTCTGCACAGTCTTCTTCAAATTTCAGCGAGGAGCAGGAAAATGCAGATGAGAAAACCTTACCAACGAAAATAGCCACCGATAATGGCGCTTATTCTTCTCCAAATATAGGGGAGGCGGAAACCCTAAGCCGTCCTGTAAAAATTTCGCACATCAAGGTCCCAAGGCCGCAAAATCCTACAACTCTGGCATTCCCCACAGCCAGAGCGAGGCGTGTGATCAGGAGCGAGGGTGATAGTCAGACGAATGTAGAAGCAGCCTTTCTCATTAACAAAGCCGCGGTATTTTAAATACAAAATCCTTTCCCCGATTTTATTCTTCGCCTTTTGGATATATATTTGCATCGTTAGGGTTTGATAACTATATATATCTGTTGATTGTTGATTTACACTCGCAGAATTATAGTTTTATGGTTATATTTTTGTACTTTTTTCCATTTCTCTCGAGCAAATGCTATTTGACTTCCGAAATATGGTTAACGAGGTTTACTTAATGGTCTTTGATTGCAAATTATATTCTACAGTCGATTTTTACCATTCAGTGTGACGAGCATTAGTCGGCCATTAAAGATTTCATTGTTTCGTATCTTTTGGTTTTCTTATTACTAGATGATATTTTGCGTTTTGTTCAACAAAATTTCCTTTTTTCACCTAACAAGCAAGGTGCCCTTTAGAGTTCAAGTGATTTAGATTTCAGGTGAAATAGATGTGTGCAAGTGATTTATATTTCAGGGGAAATAGATGTGTGCAAGTAACTTTAGAGTTCAGGTGAAATAAGTTGCCTTGTTATCATTAAATATAGTATATTTTTTTAATATGTTATTATTGAATATATATATATATATATATATATATATATATATATAATGTTTTGTTTTATTTTATTTTTTAAACATATCAATCTATGAAAAAAAACTTATTAATAGAAGGAATTACACATTTTCTAATAAAATTATGTTTTAATCATGTAATTCTTTTTATTTTGATTTTCTTTACATACTTTCTCTTCATATTCCTCAACACATTCCCTACTCCCCGACGTTACTTTGCACCTCTCGGTGCAAATGCTACTTATAAAATAATGTATTTGCACAAAATAAAAGAGGCAAACAATGCTATAAACCCTCTGCCTTGTCTGTCATTCATATATATATAAATAATATATAATATAAAAAAATTGAAAAAATAAAACATAAATCGTTTCTATATACTATGAGAATTTTTATTCAAATTTTGTAATTATTTACAAGAAAGTAAATTTAAAAAAACTTTCGTAACTGGGAAGGTAAGTTTAAAAAAATCTTCCAGCCTTTTTAATATATATATATATGAAAAATCATAAATCATTATCAAATATTGCGGGTCACGCCAATTACTAAAAACGTTACGTCACAACCATCTCTTCAGTTTTCAAATTAGCTTTTGTCACAATCATGGATGGGAGGAACTGCTTTTGAGAAAAAAAAAATGGGAAGTATGAAGTGGTAGAAACTAGCTTTTTGTTGTGAGAGAAGGAAGGGATCGACACATCACTCGTGTGGAGGGTTTGGGTTTGGCTTTAGTTAAATGTGATACCAGGCATACCAGGCTACCTGTATTTAAATATACATTTGGCACAGAAGAAATCTGCAACGCAAGAAAATCAAATGAGAACGTGTTGAAGACGTAGTTGACAGCAGGAGAATTTAGCAAGGAGAAGGATGGAGAACCTATATTGCTTAATGGAAACCCTAGAGATGTTCAAGAAGCAAGCCCTCCTCGTCCGTGACGCCTCCCAGAGATTCGATAAGCGGGCCCTCCTCCAAATCCACGATGACTTTGCCCGTGACCAACGAGAGACCGAAGCAGAATGCAAGTTCGATATACGATCGTCTTTCTCAGACCCTAGAGGCAGCGGTGGCGCCGCTTGTTCTGTTCCGCTGGAAAGGCTGAACCCCATTTCCTTCAACGAGTTGAAGGTCGGGGAAGTCCACCTCGGCCGGGTTGTTTATGGGACGTTATGCGCGGATGCGAACAGGATATGCGGTATCCTGACTTTGCTGGAGGACGATAATGGCCTCGCCGTCAGGCTGGCAATATACAACGCTGCTACCTCTCAGGAGGACATCAAGAGGCTTTACCCCAGAGGTGTCAAGGTGGCCGTCAAGGAGCCCTATTTCAAGATCGCCAGTGACGGTGGCCTTCTCATCCGCGTCGACAACCCCGCCAACGTTTTCAAGTTCGCGATTGAGAAGGGGAAGCAGACGGAGCTTCATGTGGATGTGGAGGACCTGAGAAAAAAGGGCAACAGATGCTTCAGAGAACAAAACTGGGACGCAGCGACCGAGCATTACTCGAAATGCATCGACACCGCTCTGCTACAGCTCAAGAAGTCCTCTAATGACAATTATAACATGAATACCTGCCTCCTCCACGCATATTCCAACCGGGCGGAGACAAGGCTTCAGGTTAAAGAGTTTGAACTGGCGCGGGAGGATTCCGACATGGCCCTTCAGATCGATTCCGATAATCTCAAAGCGCTCTACAGAAAAGGGCGCGCTTTGATTGGGCTTAGAGAGTATGCAGCGGCATGCAAATGTTTGGTGAAAGCTGCCAAGGCCAGTCCTGCGCAGAAGGAAATACAAGACGCGCTTCACCTGGCCAAGACTTTGTACGCCCAGAACGTGAATGGCAAGTATGATATCTCGGACTGCCTGCTCGGACGCGCAACTTCTCCTCCGATAGTGGCCGATTTCGTGGGTTCTGTGGAGATCAAGATGACCAAAGACGGCTGCGGCCGAGGACTCTACGCCACCCAAGAAATAAGGACTGGGCAGCTCCTGATGGTAAGCAACGCCGTGGCAGTTGCTTGTGAGACTCCCTCTACCGCCATGTTTTATGTGGACAACAGGCGTGAAGTGAATTCCGCGTCTCAAGAAGATCTTGTGGCCGCGGTAGTATGTGCTGCCAGGAAATCACAGAGATTGCTCCGTCAACTTTATTGCTTGTTCGATTCTTTTACGCCCAGCAGCCTTCATGTTCCTGCTACAGATCTGTTTAAGACGGACGCCCAAATCCTTGCAGGCCAAGAAGTAGAAAATGAAATTTTGCAGGTGGACGTTAACCGTATTCGGGATATTGTAAGAGTGAACTCACTCGGTAAAGGCGTAGGGTCGTTTGTTTCAAAACTGAAAACGAATGAGGTCGGACCCTGTCTGCGAGAACGGGAAAAGTGCGGACTCTGGCTGCTGCCGTCCCTCATTAACCATTCCTGCCTGCCGAACTCGAGATGGCTGGTAATCGGAAACGCCATGTTTATACATGCCACGAAGCCCATTGAGAGAGGAGAAGAGATCACTGTTTCTTACTTTGATGTCCTCGTTCCTTTGTCGCAACGCCAAGCCAAGTGCAAGAACCGCGGTTTCAAGTGCAAGTGTAGGAGATGCAATATGGAGCACTCTTTCAGGAAATCCCTGGATCGTATAGTTACTGTAAGGTTTGACCAATTGCATGACTATGCAAACAAATTTATTGGTGGAAGGTCTCATCAAGAGCTTCCGGATATAGATGTTCAGGAACACAAAGAATTTGCAAGGCTTTTTCCAGAGATAGAAGAGATCATCCGGAGTTCCCACGTGTTAAAAACGGAAAAACAGAAGCTCTGGATTCGTGCATCTTTTTCGTCTGCCTACCTCCTATCCACAATGCTGAACGGATTTTTTCCTTCTGGTGAGAAACTTAAGGAGGCTATTCAAAGCACTGAGCCGGGTGACTTACGAAACCTGGACATGGCAGCAGAGCGGTTAAAATATTTCCGGCGTTGGATGGCGAATGAAGACGAGGCAGTTAATGCACGACGCGCATCAGACCAGGCAAGGGAGGCATGCATCAGTGTGTTCGGCAGACAGAGTGAAGATGTTCTCAACGCGCTCGTCCTCATGCATTCAACCTGACTCATGTTTCTGTTTTAGTAATAGTATACCTGCCATTGCCTTTGTCACTGCAAGATCATTTTCCATGTGCAAGACGTACGGCAGAGCGAATTTTGTTTCGAGTATCGAATTACATAGCTAAACCCTCTCTCTCTCTATATATATATGCTAGTTAGTATTTGACAAATTAGGTGAACAGATCGCGTTTTGTTGGCAAGAATATGAAAGCTCCATCGCATGAAATAACTGGGTCCAGAAGTAATTTTGAATACCACTGAATAATTTTGACGTTTTATGTTCATTGTTTGAGACATTGATGCCTGATTTGTTATGGGTATGAAGCATAGTGTTATATTGATTAATGATATAAAGAAATTTAATATTATTCACGTTTTATGTTCATTGTTTGAGACATTGATGCCTGATTTGTTATGGGAATGAAGCATAGTGTTACATTGATTAATGATATAAAGAAATTTAATTTGCATTCGGTCTGGTGGAAGTGCAAACTTGCTTGCCATTCAATACATTCTAATCTCCATTTCTTGCATTATGTATGCTTTCAAACTCACTTTTCTTTATATTTATATATAGTGAGACACTTGTTATTAATGATTTTTAAATTCACTTCTGTTTATATTTATATATAGTGAGACACTTGTTATTAATGATTTTTAAATTACAGTTCATTTTATATATTTACATTGCAATGATGGATGATTTTTAATTTATATTGCTATTGTTTTTGTTTTTTTGTTATTTATTTATTTATTTATTATATTTATTCTTCTATTAAACGACTATTATCTTTTTTGGGGAAGGAAAGAAGGAAATGTACGTCTTACCGTTTATGATAGGTTGAAACAGAGCCATTTATTTGGATTGTTTTTGATAAAAAAATCTAGATATCATCCGGCGATAAAAAAGATAACATCAAAAGCTAGATACACTACTGTGAGAAATTACAATGGACATACACTGCATTACAAGTAACATAGATATAACCAAAAACTACATCCTGATGTCAAAAGCTTACATTATGGTGCCATCACAATTCTTGCAATAACTGAAAGTTCCAACAGAGAGCTCCAAAGCTTTCTTGGATAGCACATCGCTTTAGGTTAAGTTATTTGAAAATGTGTTTAAAGACAGTAATTCAAAACACTGCATAGATTTCTGAATGATTTGTAAAAGAGGGCTAAGTTGAATGCTCTCAATAATGATTTGATTATTGATTTGAGTGTCAGCCCATTTGGTTACTAGTTGAGAGTCACCAATATTTTGGACATCCCTAATATCTCTCTTGTTCTTCAGGACCTCCAGTTATGACCAAAGACCTAACAATAAAATTCTGCCTTACGGTTTTCTTCTCTGCCATGAAGGTATCTAACCACGCTAATCCAGAGATAGGCCATGGAACAACCGTAATCTATATTCAAGATGATAAACAATTTAGAATTTCTATATCTCAGAGTTAATAAGAAATGTGAGGTTCTATATCTCAGAGTTAATAAGAATTGTGAGCTTCTTGGTCTTTAACTTCATATTCCTTCATCTTTCTGCAAAATGAATTGATATTTTATAATTATAAACATATTTAATTAAATACTTTTCCTCTTTGGATTTAAATGTAGTATTTTATTTTATAATTATAAACATCTTTAATTAAATACTTTCCTCTTTGGATTTAAATGTATTATTTTACTGGGTGATTTTAGATTAGATTTTCATATTTTAACTTTGTAAATAAGAATGTGTAAATATATTTATATAACATGAAAGGAAGATATTTATATTTAATAGTTAAAAATATTATCTTTTCTATTTTATAGATTTATTATTTTATTTGAGTGATTTTCGATTCAATTTTCATCAAAGGTAAATAAGAATGTGGTAATATTTTTAAGTTCTTTATAGGTGTCTTTTTGTTGGAATTTGTTATTTTAATCATTTTGCTAATTAATTTATTTGATCTAATGGTTTAAACTAAAAGATGCTCTTATATTCTTTGTCCTCTCTACTTAATTAATAAATAAAATTAAAAGTCATAACTTCCTTACATATTTAAAGCAAGTATTTAAACCCTACTTAAATTATTTTTTTACCAAATGATGATTAAAATTTTATTGTTCCTTTCATTTATCTCCACTTATAAACATTAACATAAATAATATTAAAACAATACCAAGTAAATAAACAATAAAAAAAAACCACTCTTTTCCTAGTTGCAAAGTGGCGCATACAATTGACCCCTAATTTAATAATGAAACTTCTAACTATGCAAAGTTGCTCATACATACAAAAATTCATTCACATAGAATGCAAAAATGAGATTAAAAAAAACAATAAAAAATAAATAAATTATAAAAAATGGAACCGTTTTACTCCTAACGTGACGCATGCAATTATCTGGACTTTTAATTTTAATCATGAAACATCTGACTAGTGGAATTCTCTTCCACTAATGGAACAAAACACTCTAAATAGACTCCTTGAATTCAATAATTCAAATAGAATTCATGCCAACAAGGGTTCTGTTGCTTTGTCTTGGGAGTAGTAAGCCACCAAGGACAAAGTCGATTTTATATACTCAGCCATGTATCACCTTACTCTTGTGATAGGATATTATGTCTAGTTCGGTTGTGTTTAGTTTTCATGATTCTGTGTAGATATTGGATTCTAACTGCGGTTCAATTATCAGGTTTCAGGTTTTTTCCCACTTTCAATCAATGACGCAGGGATTGGCCAGATTGGTTGTGTTGTTATATTTTTAGATACTTAAATGGACAATATTCTCCACCTGAAAACTTATCAAAATATTTCTTTTTAAGAAACAAACCATTGTAGTATTTGCTTAAGTTTAGTTTAAGGGTTTTGGTAAGTAAGTTTCCTTGTGGTTATTTGTTTCTCATAACATAAGCTCCGTCCAACTGTGGGAACAAACCAGCACAATGGCTTGAAACTTTTGCTATTGCTGTTGCAGCGGTTTCTTTTGGCTTGGTAATAGTAGTTGTGTGTGCACATAATTTTTTATACAAATCATTGATAGTGGGAATGTTGGAGTTAATGCTTACATTCCATATTTGAGAAATTGGTTTGTGATGGTTGAGAAATTCTCTCAACCACTCTCTCTAAATTAGGAATAAGTTGGATCTCAAAAACTCTATTTAATAGAGTGATCTGAATGTAATCTCTGTATGTGAGTGTGGTTACACATACACCATTTGTGCCTAATATATGATTATGTTTCTGTAATTGTGTGATTTTAACTGTTTCTATCCTGATATCGAAGCTTTTCTAGGCTAACCCATTATGGGAAGGCCAAGGGAGAGAATGTATTTTGTTGCTGCGTAATACTGTGTTAGTTTGACTGTTGTGTTCGTGATAGGCCCGAGAGGCTACGATGTTGCCATTGACGGATCCTACAGGGGTTGTTGCCAATTGGAATCATTGTTTTTTAGATTTGCGGGCTTTGTGAAATTGCGAGGGAAAGGAGTAGAAGCTTGGACGGCTCGTGTATCATTCCCTTATTTTCTTGCAGAAGAAATTTAGGGCCAGAAAGGAAAGCGGTGGTTTCGTTCGGCGCTCTATGGATTGACGCTTCGTCAAAGGACTGACGCGTCCTGCTGTCATCGTTGAATATAAATTTGTATGTAATAAAGCTTTATTGCCTGTAAGGATACCGATCACCGTGACTCTCATGCCGAATGTGGCACGCTTCCTTGCAAGACGCAGAAAACGAGGTGAATAATTTTGACAAAAATGGCGAATTTAGGGTTGCGTCAAAATCGTCGTTTGAATGTTGAAGGCTATTGTATTCCAAGTTTGACCACATGGCCCTTGCCACATCAAGACTATGCTAGCGTTATCAATGGAGGTAATGTTCACGACATCCACGGAGTTGGAAATTCGTTGGTATACACCAATGTTTTCTATGCCATAGTAACAACAGATTAGGTTACGATGTGCACACGTAAACATCGGTCGATTTCACGGGTTTTTTTTAAATCATGTACATGGGCACACGTTATTCCACCCACCGCAAAGGTAGTAAAGTGGAACAAATCTGGCTAGGACTAATTTTCACCTTTTTCATATATAAAAGAATGGTTATTACTATTGTTTATTCTAATTTGTAATGCTGAATCTAGATACATTTCGTATTTAGACGGCTTTTCTAGATAACTGGCGAGTACAACGGTTGGCACCCATGTATCTCAGTGGATGGGAGCTCGTCCATAGAATGACTAGGAGTTCAGTGATTGCAATCAATTGTTTTCAAAGAAATCGAGTGGCAGTAAGGCTCAATATGGATGGTTGTCCAGATAGTATGACATTTGCGGATCTAGGGAAGGATCCCTCGTTAGTGGTAGACATGGAAGTGGTCTCCTAATGAGGTTATGCGACAGATTGGGATGCTGTCCAGTAATTGACTTCGGGAGGTCCTTGATTCAGGAGTTGAGGAAGCGAACTCGGGAATCCAACTTGCCAACTACACCTTTTCGAGGGTTATGAGGCAACTTGATGGAGCATCTACTGATAAGCTTGATTATTTTGTTATTTTCATGTAATGTAATCATTAAGGGGGGATGTTGGAGTTAATGCTTACATTCCATATTTGAGAAATTGGTTTGTGATGGTTGAGAAATTCTCTCAACCACTCTCTCTAAATTAGGAATAAGTTGGATCTCAAAAACTCTATTTAATAGAGTGATCTGAATGTAATCTCTGTGTGTGAGTGTGGTTACACATACACCATTTGTGCCTAATATATGATTATGTTTCTGTAATTGTGTGATTTTAGCTGTTTCTATCAAGATGAAGGCAAAGAAGATTGGAATGGCTAAGAAATCCGTCTTTTTTAGCAAGCGCCGAAATGGTTTATTGAAGAATAAGTTCTTTGTGATGCACAAGATGCCATCTCTTCTCCAACATATGAATACTTTATGAATAGGCCCTCATCGTCTTCTCCAGCATATGGATGCTTTATGAATTTTCCAACCACAGGTACCAGACCTAACTTTTTTTCTCTACTGCTACTCACTTCCCTGCCTATCCCAAAATTCCCTACTGTTGTTATGGATATGAATTATGTACATGGTAGATGTAGATTTCTTTTGAAGATGCCCCATTGATGGTACTGCAGATATAGACACAGTATTAGAAAAAAATATTTAATATTCTATCAAAATACCCCTCAGGAACGATGTTGTGAATGACATTATTGTTTGTGATAGTGAGTGAGGAACTCTGTATTAACTATGAGTTACTTATAAGTTGCATTTAAGTTGCACCATAACTGCAGCAATGTCTAAGATCAACCAAATTTTGTGGTTGAATCTATTTATAATTTATTTTTGGACATCACATAATTTTATGTTAATACTAATTAATATATTTTTATTCTATATTTTTATTGTATTTTATTTCGAGTGACTAATTTACATCTTGGATGTGAGAATGATTCTTATTTTCATTAATATAGTATTCTTCTGCTTATCATATAATTTTTTGTAATTTAGTAATTACATTTACTACCATTTTCAATTGGTTAGGTGTTGAAAACAACAATAGATATTGTTTCTCTAGTGAATTAAATTTATCCAACACAATAATTAATGAACATATAATTGTTGTTGTTTCTTCACCTATGCCAAAAATTATATTCCAGCTCTAGATCTAGAAAAAAAATATTTCATTTTATATGCCATGCATTTATATGTTAATCCTTTAATTTTACAAAAACACTTCCATATTTTTATATTGAATTACAAAGAAAATTACAATTTTACCATTAGCTAAGCAAGTATCACCATATAGCTATACTTATTGGCATATATTTGGTTGAAAGACATGTAAGCATAGTTTATTTTCTTTAAATATATATTTTTAAAGTCATTGTTGTTCCTAGAATTTGCATAATGAAATTTCCTAGAAATTAACCCATTAATTTTTTTTTTGAAAGGTTCTATAATTTTTTGTTGGGTGGGTGCCAAATAATTGCTTGGATGCTTGATGAGTATATTTGACTTGAATGATAGGTTGAATGAAAATTTTGCATTGAATGAATGGAATTTCAGATAAATTAACCCATTAAATAAATCTAAAAAGTTTTATGAATTTTTTCTTGTTCTTTACCAAATGATTGATTGAATGTTCATTCATGAAAAATGTATCCTCAACCTACACAGTTTACAAATACATCACCTAATATTTATTAAATAATATGTTAATATTATCTAATCGTTTTATTATAATGGATAACATAAAAATAATAATTTGAAATGAGATATTATATTATCTTGTTACCAATTTTGATCTTTTTAACATTTTTGAGATAATTTATTTTGGAATAAGATGTATTTGAGTAGTGGGAATATATTTAGATGACTAATTTGAAAATATTCAAATCCTATAATAATAGAAGTGGAAGAACTCAAATAGATAACCTCTTATATATTTCACACAATATTTAAAAATCTTATGATAACCTGAACCTAAATTTTCTCTTTCTTCAAAATCAAGATTGTCTTCAATAAATGTGCATGAGAAAATACTTATTTACAATATATACCATTAATCTATTATAACGATCATGCTTTTAGCTGAAGGTATAAGGTTAATGGGAAGATTAATATTTAGTTTGGTTTAATATTTCTTACATTTTAGTTTGGATTAATATTTTAGAAATTATATATGAATTTTTTTAAATTGTAGGTTTTAGTTATGTTGTTTATAATTCAAATATAAAATTAATTTTTATATGAATTAAATTTATTTATATATAATTACAATATAAACAGTTACAAATTATATTAATATAAAGAAAATAAAATTTCAAACAAACAAATAAAATTTAAATTAATTAAACTCATATTTAGTTTTAGGAAATCTTGGGTCCAATTGTAATTGTTACATTAAATTGGAGCTCTCAAAGCTTTCACACTATGCTGTCAATTTTCATATTAAAACTAATTAGTCATGTTTTCAATGCTTCATTGATGTATAGAAATTAAGTCAATAGCCATATGAAAGACTTCAATAATCCAAAATCTCCTAATACTAAAATAGAATCCAACACCAATAGCCAAGCTATAGAAAACTAAATATATCTTTCATACCTCTAATCAATCAAAGTTCAATTTCTATTTTCCATTGAACCTCAAGATATATTTTCCATCTAAGTAAATTTAAGATATAAACACTCACATTTGTATGGTAAAAAGAGACAAAGATTATATAAATATTGAATTAAAACTATCTTTTAATTTTTATATTGGATGTTAAAATGCATATAGGGTGCAATGTAAAATGCATGAATAAGAACAAATAAAAAGTATAATTTTTAGCAGTAAAGATGTACATATTATACAAGGTAATTTGAATAAACTAAGGGTACAAATGAACTATAAAATCAAAGTAAAAACAATGTAAAGTGGGTGAATAAAAAACAAACAACAAGTAGTTTTAATTGGCAGTAAAGATGCACATATTATGGAAGGTAATTTGAATCAATGAAGATTTAAATACACTCCAAGCATTGAACATATAATAAGTAAATGGACATTCCAATGGAAAAAGAAATAGAAGTATGCAAAAGTCATATTTATGCATTTTTTCAATAAATTGAATGTAAAATCCTTTTTAAATTTATAAATTTATGTTATTAAATAGTTTTTTGAAAATAAAATTTCAATATCAAATATCACTTTGATAAATCCAAGTGCGGGAATTTAAACAAAATAACAATTAAATTTTTTACCAAAAAATATGTACATATTATATAAGTTAATTTGAATCAATGAGGAGTACAAATGCACTCCTAATAAAAAAGTTAAAATCAAATTAAATGTATATAGGGTACAATGTAAAATGAGTGAATAGAAACCAAATAAAAAGTAGTTTTTATTGGCAAATGCACATATTATGCAAGGTAATTTGAATCAATGAAGAGCATAACTTCAGGCCAAAAAACAACACATAATAAGTATATAGGTGTTTTAATGAAAAAATAAATAAAAATATACAAAAATCATATTTATTCCTTTGTATAATAAACTGAATGTAAAAACCTTATATGTGATTTTCATAATTTATAATTTTAAATTATTAAATATTAAAAAAAAATTAACATTTCAAATATTAAATATCACTTTGATAAGTCCACTTACTTAATACTTCATAATTTTAAGTTTGAGATTTTTTTTTCTTTCTTTAAATATAGCATTGATAAGTATCATTACTTAAAACTTCATAATATTAAATTTTATATTTTACATTTTTTGGGTTATATAATATTAATCTTTCTTAATATTTTATATAATTTGAGATTTTTAAATTTTTAAATTTTTATAATTTAATTTTAGTTTTGTTAGCTTTAGTTTTTAATAAATATTATAATTAAAAAATTGTAATAATATTTATTACAATAAGTTTATAATAAATATAATCTTACCTTTATAATATTTATTGTATATTTTAAAATTAGTTTATAAATAGTTTATAATTTTTTTATAAAATTATAGTATTTATTGTGATTAAAATCTTTAGGTGAAAATCACATTAAAGTAAATTTGGTCGTGGTTCATCATCAGGACAAGATGAAAAATCTGATCAGGGAACTCATTTAAATAAACAGTAAAACTCCAATTAGGAGTTTGTAAAATAACTAGAAAATAAATATATATAAATAATAAACATTTAATTGATTCTTCAAAAATATATTAAATAATTATTATTTTTATTAAAAATAAATATAAATATATAAAATTCAAATTATAAACATTAAACATTTAATTTATTCTTAAAAAAATTTATTATTATTTTGATTTTATTTCCTATTTTAGTTAAAAACGGTTAGTTGGAGCTTTACTCTCTATTTAAATGGGTTCCCTGATCATATTTGATGATGAACCACACTCGCTGGTTCGAAAAGCTACGACCAAATTTACTTTGATGTGATTTTCACCAAAAAAATTTAATCACAATTTATAAATCACAGAAGCCAAATTCTTAATATAATCTTTATTATTATAAATACTATTTTTTTAAGAAAATATAAATATAAATTAATAATAATAATAATCATAATATTTAAATTCATATTGAAAACCATATTATTAATAATATTATTAATTAAAAAATATTTTTTTTCACAAAGAAAAAATTCGTAATTTTATTTTTGAGTAAACAAAATTACATGTTGTATGAGCTGATATATGTTCAAAGACATTCAGAAAGCCGCAGAAAAAATAAGCAAAAGAGATACAAATTAGGATTTTCTCCCCTTCTTCTTTTCAACCTTGCACCAAGCACCAAGTGTTGGCCCGGTCTCGATAAGGACGAGCTGATTTTCTTCCATTAGTGCTCCATTGTCCTTATTAGAGTCTGATGTGTCTGTTGTATGTGCTCGTTTATATCCCCCGCTGTCTAGTGTTCCAGGTACCATTTCCTGCTGAGTCTTTGTGGTGGTGTCGAGAGGATCTTGCATTTCCTGTTCTTGTGTGCCCAAGGAAGTATTTGTTTGTTGATTCTCTTGTGGTGTTGGTTCCACCTCTTCTTCCTGTAGTTCTGGCTCTTCAGAAGGAAATTGCCAACCTTTTTCCGCTTTGCCTGTTTTCTTCTTTTTCCTGTTATCCTTTTTGGCTGCCGGGCATGAGTTTTGTAGGTGTCCTGTACACCTACATATCCGGCATCTGAAGGTTGTGTTCTCATAATCTAAATGTTGTGTCCATCTCTGTTGTTTGTTGTTCAGCATAATGGACTCTGGGAGTCCGTTGCTCAAGTCAACCTCCACACAGATTCGTGCAAAGGTGAATATGCGCTCCTCCAAGCGTTGAGTGTCTGTTTTAATGTATCTACCAAGGGTGTTTCCAATGCAGCCAAGTACATTTTCATTCCAAAAATGTAGCGGGAGATTGTAGAGCCTTACCCAGACCGACATTTTGGTCACTTCCATGGTGTTGGCGTCAAAATCTGGGAACCATGGTGTAATGAAAAGTCCCGTAGAGCCCCAGAACCATGGTCCCTGGCTGATAATGTCATCTCTGGCCTCAGTAGATGAAAATTTGACAATGAAGAATCCTTTAGAACATAGGTGTATTTCACATTCCATGGTCTAGTTTGTAAAAATCCAATGGAACAGCTCCATTGGTTTGGGCCAGAAACAGTTGAATCTGCCTATAATGGCTTGGGATTCGTAGGCAGTTCTATGCACATCAATGTCTAGATTGTCTATATTTATTTCAGGCACGCTGTCTTGCAGTTCTACAATGTATGGCTTGGGGGAACTTTCAGCAGGGGCAGCAGGTACTGTGGGACAGTTTTTGTCCCCTTGTAATACATTCTGGTATGAGCCTTTTGTGGGAACTGTTATGGATGTTCCTGCTCCCATGGAGGATCCTTGTGCCCTGTTTTGACCCATCATTCCACCCCTCAGTCTAAGGTTGAGACAGATGGAAGAGCTAGGGCCAATGTCATAGTCGTTAAGAGTGCAATGGTCAGCTAAAGCTTTTCCCCCAAATATCAGTAACTGTGAATGAGCTGGGTAACCCGCCACAGACCAGATTTCTTCCTTTAGATGTGGTATAGAATCTGTTGGTCGAATCCATAAAACAATGTTGTTGCCTATAGGAGGCTTAATGAAAATTTGGTAAGATTTCGAGCCTACCTGATGGTCTATGTTACAGATATGCGGGCTGCATTTGTTGACTATAGGCACATTGTTCCGGTCGTGGGCCAATGCTTGGCATGAATGGTCCAAGGGCTGCCATAGAGTCCGCATAGAGCCTGCCAAACAACCAAAATCAAAGACACAACTGCACCCATTGTTCTTTGGCACATCCGGCGCAGAAGGGAAGTGAACAGGGGCGAATAGCCGAGACCCCCAACAAATAGCACGATAAAAACTGCAGTTGAGAGAGGTAAGATACCCATTGCCTGCAGGTGCGGATATCTGTTGCCGTTGGAAGAAAACCACCAGAACCGATCCAGAGCTGTGAAAACATAAAACAGAGATTCCTCCACGATATGGATGCCGCTCTGTGCCCCGTAATCCTCTAAAAAGTTTGTAATCTGCGTCAAACCATGGCCTGAGATCAGTGCAGACGAGGGGGTATGAGTGAGTCGCCTCCGAACGAAGGTAAGCAGGCTCAAAAAATCGGTGCGGCGCCTCTGAAACATGGTCCGCCGCCACAGAAGACAGAGCAGCCGAGCCCTGTGCCCTAGGGTTTCCACGAACAAACGCACCGCTTCGCTCCATCTTTCCGCTCCTAGTGTTCGAGAGATTCCGTAAAACATATGTTATCCTTAATTAAAAAATATTAATAACATGGTTAATATAATATTAATCATATTTTAAAAATTAATTTTTAAATAACATTATTAATCATAATAATAATTAAAAATTAGCATTTGATGTTATTAATTTATAATGTTATGATTAACTTATAAAATTAGCATTTATAATGAACATTAAATTATTAATATTATTTAAATGGTTACATTAATATTAATAATTTTGATAACTAGAAAAATTAGCATTTAATATTGAAAATATTAAATATTATCAAAACACATTTCTTATTTCATTACTATTAATACTAATATCTATATGATTAATGAATCCAATCCTTTGAGTTGATTAATCCCATAGTTACCATAACCAATATTTTAAAACTGTGGTCAACCATAGTCAACCATATTTATTTTAGTGAGCTATGTTTATTTTAGGTTTACAATTTTAATTTCAAGGTTTATATACCTTAGGTTTATAATATCAATCTCTTGGGTTTATAAAACATTGGGGTTTTCTAATTATTCCCTTGGGTTTAATATTACCTTAGGTTTATAATATCAATCTCTTGATTTATTAATCTAAAAGTTTGAATAATTTTAGGTTTGAGATTTTATGTTCCTTAAATATAACTTTGATAAGTCCCATTACTTAAAACTTTATAATATTAGGTTTTATATTTTAGGTTATTTGAGTTATATAATATTGAGTTTTCTTAATATTTTATATAATTTGAAATTTTTATATTTTTAAATTTTTATAATTTGATATTAGTTTTGTTAAATTTAGTTTTTAATAAATATTATAATTAAAGAAATTATAATAATATTTATTGAAAATAAGTTTATAATGAATATAATCTTACATTTATAATATTTATTATATATTCTTAAATTTCTTGAATTAGTTTATAATATTTTTTTATAAGATTATAATAATTATTATTATAAAAAATATATCTTAAAGAAAATATAAATATAAATTATTATTAATAATATTCCAATTCATATTTAAAACCATATTATTTATAATATTATTAATTAAAAACTATTAATAACATAATTAATATAATATTAATCATATTTTAAAAATTAATGCTTATACCATTATTAATAATAATGATCATTAAAAATTACCATTAAATGCTATTAACTTATTAATATTAAATTATTGATATAATTTATATTTTTACATTAATATTAATAATATTGATAACTAGAAAAATTAACATTTTATATTGTAAATATTAAATATTATCAAAATCTATCTCTTATTTCATTAATATTAAAATTTATATAATTAATAAATCCAACGATTTAACCCCTTCGATTTATTAATCCCGTAGTCACCATAATTAATATTTTAAATTTGTGGTCAACCATAGTCAACCATATTTATTTTAGAGAACTATCAATCTCTTATGTTTATAAAACATTGGGGTTTTCTAATTATTTCTTTGGGTTTATAATATCAATCCCTTGAGTCTATTAATCTAAAGGTTTGTATTCTGAGGGTATAATATTATTCATAGGGTTTATAATTTAATAATTTGAGGGTTTAATATAAATCCCTTGGGTTTATAATAATGGTAAACCATGGTCCAATGTCACATTGTAACAAAGAGTGTCTCAATATGAAAATAAACCATGCTCAACCATAATCCAACGTCACATTGTGCTAAAGATTTTCCAATATAAAAATAAAGAATGATAAACCATGGTCAACAATTTATATTTTAGGGTTTATAATATTTAGCTTAGGGTATATATATCTTATGTTTATAATATTTATCCATTGGGTTTATAATCCATTAAGTTTTAGTATTAATCCCTTAAATTTTTTAATCTAAGGGTTCTTATTCATAGGGCTTAATTTTATTTATAGGGATTATAATATTAATCCTCGGGTGTAATATAACTCCCCTTAGTTTATAATCATGGGAAACCATGGTCCAACATCACATTCTGATAAATATTTTCTTGATATGAAAATAAAGCATGGTCCAACATTGCATTGCGATAAAAGGTTGTCTAAATTTCTAAATTTACCATGGTCAACCATAATAATTCTAGGGCTTACAATATTTATCTTAGGGTTTATATACCTTGGGTTTATAATATTTATTCATTTGGTGTAATATTATTCCATTGGGTTTTAGTATAGATCCCTTGGGTTTATTATTCCTATGGGTTTATAACATCAATCTCTTGGGCTTATTAATCTAAGGGTTCATATTCCTAGGGTGTACTATTATTCATACAGTTGATGAAGTTAATCATTGGGTTTAATATAAACCCCACATATCTATTTAATTATATTGGGTTGATAATATTCATCCATTGCATATATTGTTACTTGCAACCATATTAAACCATACTCAACCATATTTATTTTAGTAAACCATGTTTATTTTAGGGTTTATAATATTTATTTTGGGTTTGCATATACGTTAGGTTTATAATATTAATCCCTTGGGTGTAATATCCATGGTCAACGAGTTGCACGGTCACATTGTGAAAAATATTGTGTGAATATGAAAATCAACCATGATAATTTTAGTGTTTACAATATTTATCTTAGAGTTTATATATCTTGGGTTTATAATATTTATCCCTTGGGTGTAATATTATTCCCTCGAATTTTTAGTATTGATTATGTGGGTTTATAATATCAATCCCTTGGTTTTATTAACCTAAGGGTTCATTTTTCTAGGGTGTACTATTATTCATAGGGTTCATAATATTAATCTCAATAAACCCAAGGGTTCATTTTTCTATGGTGTACTATTACTCATAGGGTTCATAATATTAATCCCTGAGTTTAATATAGATCCCATGGATTTCATTAACTAAATTAGGTTGAGAATATTCATCCCTTTGGTTTAATATTACTCCCAACCATAGTCAACAATGGTCAACCATAGTAAACCATATTTATTTTAGTCAACCATGTTTATTTTAGGGTTTATAATATTTATTTTAGGGTTTATATACCTTAGGTTTACAATATTAAGCCCTTGGGTCAAGTATTATTCCCTTGAGTTTATTAATCTAAGGGTTCTTATTCCTAGGGTTTAATATTATTCATAATGTTTAATATAAATCCCTTAGGTGTATAATCATGTTCAGCCATGGTCCAATTTCACATTGTAACAAATATTGCCTCAATATGAAAATAAACCATGGTCTACCATGGTAAACCATGGTCCAACAATGCGATGTGCCAAAGATTGTCTGAATATGAAAATCAAGCATTGTAAACCATGGCCAACCATTTCTATTTTAGGGTTTAAAATATTTTTCTTAGGGTTTATATACTTTGGGTTTATAATATTTATCCTTTGGGTTTAATATTATACCCTTTGGTTTATAATCCCTTCAGTGTTTAGTATTAATCCATTTGGTTTCTAATATCAATCCCTTAGATTTATTAATATAAGGGTTCTTATTCATAGGGATTAATATTATTCATAGGGTTTACAATATTATTCGTTGGGTCTAAGATAAATCACCTTGGTTTATAATCGTGGTAAACGATGGTCCAACGTCACATTGTGACAAACATTTTCTCAATATGAAAATCAACCATGATCCAACATTGCATTGTGAGAAAATATTATCTACATTTGAAAATAAATCTTGGTTAACCATGGTCAACCATGTTGCAATGTTGCATTATGACAAATATGTTTGAATATGAAAATCAACCATGGTGAACCATAATAATTTTAGGGTTTACAATATTTATCTTAGGGTTTATATACCGTAGGTTTATAATATTTGTCCATTGGGTGTATTATTATTCCGTTGTGCATTTTATATTGATCCGTTGGGTTTATTATTCCCATGGGTTTATAATATCAATCCCTTGGGTTTATTAATCATAGGGTTCATAATATTAATCCTTGGCTTTAATATAAATCCCATGGATTTATTTAATTAAATTGGGTTGATAATATTCATCCATTGGGTTCAATATTACTCCCAACCATAGTCAACCATGGTCAACCATAGTCAAAAGTATTTATTTTAGCCAACTTTTGTTTATTTTAGGGTTTATAATATTTATTTTCGGGTTTATTTACGTTAAGTTTATAATATTAATCTCTTGGGTCTAATATCCATAGTTAACCATGTTGTAACATCGCATTGTGATGAAGATTGTCTCAATATGAGAATCAACCATGGTAAATCATGGTAATTTTAGGGTTTAGAGTATTTATCTTAGATTTTATATATATTAGGTTTATAATATTTATCCCTTGGGTGTAATATTTCTCCATTCGACTTTTAATATGATTACCTTCATTTTTTAGTAATAATCTGTTTGGTTTCTAATAGCAATCCCTTAGGTTTATTAATATAAGGGTTCTTATTAATAGGGTTTAATATTATTCATATGGTTTATAATATTAATCGTTGGGTCTAATATAAATCCCCTTGGCTTATAATCGTGGTAAACCGTGGTCCAACATCACATTGTGACAAAGATTTTCTCAATATGAAAATCAAACATGGTCCAACATTTCATTGTGAGAAGATATTATCTACATTTGAAAATAAATCATGGTCAACCATGTTGAAATGTCGCATTGTGATAAATATTTTTTTAATATGATATCAACCATGGTGAACCATAATAATTTTAGGGTTTACAATATTTATCTTAGGGTTTATATACCTTATGTTTATAATATTTATCCATTGGGTGTATTATTATTCCATTGTGTATTTTATATTGATCCCTTGGGTTTATTATTCTCGTGGGTTTATAATATCAATCCCTTGGGTTTATTAGTCAAAGGGTTAATATTCCTATGGTGTACTATTATTCATAGGGTTCATAATATTAATCCTTGGGTTTAATATAA
Organism: Pinus albicaulis; assembly: GCA_034641835.2. Classification (NCBI taxonomy): domain Eukaryota; kingdom Viridiplantae; phylum Streptophyta; class Pinopsida; order Pinales; family Pinaceae; genus Pinus; species Pinus albicaulis. Next base: position 536,316,973 of record CM076571.1, on the reverse strand, counting down.
ATCCCATGGATTTATTTAATTAAATTGGGTTATTAATCTTCATTCGTTGGGTTCAATATTACACCCAACCATAGTCAACCATGGTCAATCATAGTCAACCATAGTCAACTATATTTATTTTAGTTAATCACGTTAATTTTAGGGTTTATTTATGTTATTTTTATAATATTAATCCCTCATGTCTAATATCCATGGTCATTCATGTTGCAACGTTGCATTGTGACAAAGATTGTCTCAATATGAAAATAAACCATGGTCAACCATGATCATTTTAGGGTTTACAATATTTATCTTAGGGTTTATATATATTCGGTTTATAATATTTATCCCTTGGGTGTAACATTCTTCCATTGGAATTTTAGTACTCATCCCTTGGGTTTATTATTCCAGTGGCTTTATAATATCAATCCGTTGGGTTTATTAATCTAAGGGTTCATATTACTAGGGCATAATATTATTTATAGGTTCACAATATTATTCTTTGGGTTTAATATAAATACCATGCATTTAATTAACTAAATTAGGTTGATAATATTCATCCATTGGTTTTAATATTACTCCCAACCATAGTCAACTATATTTATTTTAGTCAAGAATTTTTATTTTAGGTTTTACAATTTTCATTTTAATTTTTATATACCTTAGGTTTATAATATTAATCCATTGGGTCTAATACTATTCCCATCCATTTATAAAATATTGGGGTTTTAGAATTAATCCCTTGGGTTTATGATTTCCTTGGGTTCATAATATCAATCCCTTGGGCTTATTAATATAGGGTTTTTTTTTTCTATTGGTAAATGTGGTTAACCATGTCCAATTTCACATTGTGACAAAAATTGTCTCAATATGAAAATTGACCATGGTCAACCATGGTCCAATGTCACATTATGACAAATATTTTCTGAATATGAAAATCGACCTTGGTAAACCATAGTAAACCATGTTTATTTTAGGGTTTCTAATATTTATCTTCGGGTTTATTTACGTTGCATTTATAATAGGAATCCCTTGGGTTTATAATCACTTGGGATTTTAGTATTAATCCCTTGGGTTTATTATTTCATTGGGTTTGTAATATCAATCTCTTGGGGTTATTAATCTAAGGGTCCATATATCTAGGGTATAATATTACTAATATGGTTTATAATATTAATCCTTGAGTTTAATATCAATTTGTTGGGCTTATAATCATGGTCAACGATGGTTAGCCATTTTATAAAGTCACACTGTGACAAATATTGTCTCCATATGTAAATCAACCATTTTCAACCATTGTAACCCATAATCAACAATGGTAAGTCATTGCCAACTGTTTTCGCCAATGGTCAATCATGGTCAACCATGGTACAATGTCACATTATCGAAAAGATTGTCTCAATATGAAAATAAACCATGGTCAGCAATGGTCCAACATCACATTGTGATAAAGATTACCTCAATATGAAAATCAACCATGGTAAACGACACATAAACATGTTTTTTCAGGGTTTATATTCCCTGTGCTTATAATATTAATCCCTTAGGTTTATAATCATTTGTGGTTTTACTAACCCCTTAGGTTTATAATATCAATCCCTTGGGGTTTATTAATCTAAGGGTTCATAATCATAGAAAAAGACTCTCTTAATATGAAAATCAACCATGCTCAATTGTTGTCAACAATGGTAAATCATTCTCAGTCGTCTTCGACCATGGTCAATCATGGTCAACCATGGCCTAAGTCCACATTTTTCTAAAAGTTTGACCAGCATTGCATTGTGACAAACATTGTGCATTGAAAATGTGAAGTTGGGTTACACTTTTTTCCCTTTTTTGAGAAATTTTATTTATTTATTTATTTATTTTTATTTTTTTTGTTCTTCAAATTTCTGCAAGCCAAAACAATTTTTCTATTTAGAATTTTACTTTCCTATAAAAATAAAAGTTGTCAAAAATTTTATTAGATTTCTATTACTTATTTTTTGGGATTTTTTTATACACATTTGATATCTCAACTCAAAATTTATTTGAGTGTGTGTTCTTTAACAATCAAAGGATTGATAAAAATTCACGTTCAAACGCATTGGTGTATTCTTTGAAAACTTTTTGTTTTTGAGAAACAAAATGTGTTACAACAATCTAGACAAAGTCTACTTCGGTTTCGTTATATTTACGAAACCAACTGATGCATATCAAAATTACTAGATTTTTTGAAATGATCCAATATGAAAAAACTGCATATTTTGAATATGTTTCGGCTCACACAAAATTTCTCAACATATAATTTATAAACTAAAAATATAAAAACTACCCATTACAGACAACGGACCAATGTAATGCACCATAATTTTTTCAAATTTTTATAGTTTATTTTGGAAGATACAGAATATTGATTTCACTGAATCATAATGACCTTCAGAAATTGTTTGCACCCATTTTATTACAAAATTAATTAAAATTAGTAAATATTTATGAAATTCCATAAAAGTTATATTTCCTGAAAGTAGATTGAATTCTGCAAATGCTTGTCTTGGTTCCGACAGTTAATTCATAAATTTTCATGGAGTTTAATCAGTCCAAAGTTGAAGAAATGTGTTGAGAGACGAGCTGCTGTGTAATTGCAGATGTGTTAGTTTGGCCGAACTTTTAAAAACGTTCGGCCGAATTGTTTTTTTTTTTGTCCCGACGGCTCGTCAATTCTAACTTCACAAAAGTTCGGCCAAATTTTTTACAAAGTTCAACTGAAATTTTAATCGAATTTTACGTCGGCTAGAAAACTCGATGAAGCCCCTCCAAAAAAACATTTTGCGACTATATAAATAGCCTAATCTAGAATCATTATTTTCACATAATTTCACACATTTCTTCATTTGGGCTGATTTTGCAAAGGACTCTTTTTGGGCTTAATTTTCAAAGGACTCTTTTTGGCTTAATATTGAAAGGGAATTTGTTGGAGGTATGTGATATTTTTTTAGATGCTTTTTGGGCTTAATTTTCAAAGGACCTTTTTTAGGAGGTACTTTTTTTTAAGAGAGTTTTTGGGTTTAATTTTCAAAAGACATTTTTTGGACTTTTTTTGGGCTTAATTTTCAAAGGACTGTTCTTAGGCTTCATATTCAAAGGACATTTTTTGGAGGTATTTTTTAAAGTGATATTTTTTTAGAGGCTTTTTGAGCTTAATTTTCAAAGGACATTGTTTGGAGGTATTTTGCTTTTAGAGATTTTTCTTTAGAGGTTTTTGGTCTTAATTTTCAAAGGACATTTTTTGGGGGTATTTTTTAAAGTGACATTTTTTAAGAGGTTGGGCTTAATTTTCAATGGACATTTTTTGGAGGTATTTTTTGAAGTGACATTTTTTCAGTGTACATGTTTTGGGTTGACGTAAATATTTTATAATGAGTTTTTGCCTAACTTTTTAAATGAATTCTTTTTGCAGGACTTGGAAGGAAAAATTTTGAGCTTCATTTCATTTTTAGAAGACATTTTTTTCTCATATTTTTTAAAGTAAGTGTTTTGGGTTGAAGTATTTCTTTTGTGCAAAAATTTTAAATTAAGTTTATTTTTTCAAATTAAATCTTTTCTGATGTTTTTTTTCATTGAGTTTTTGTCTAAATTTTTGAAGGAAATGTTTTGAGCTTCATACTCGATTATCATGGGAAATCGAAGGAATTGCAAGAGAAAATATGATCGAATAAGAGACCTTGAGGAATGTAGAGAACAGAGGAGAGAATAACACAAAAAAAAAGGCTCAAATATTGAAAGGAAAAATCAACCTCAACTAGAAGTTGAAGTAGGTATGTAAATGTAAATATTATAAATTTGATATTTAAAATTTTCCTAGTGTAAATTGTGAAACATAATTTTTATTTGATGAACTAATTTAAAAAATATTTTGCAATGTAAACAGAGAGACATATTCCTCAAAACATTGATGATGAGATACAAAATTTTGAAAGAGAAAGTGAAAGAGATATTGAACCAATGATTGAAGATGGTGAAAATGTTGAAAGAAATTCAAGTGAAGAAATTGAATCACCAGGTATGTATATATATATGTTGAACACGTGTATTATTGAAATTATGCATAATTATTAATTTAGTTATTTATTGAATATGTAAACTTATTATGTACATTTAATTCTAATATGTACAGATGAAATCAATATCGATGATGAGATGTTAGAAAATGTTGACATTCACACATATGGAGATAAAAAAGTTGATCATGTTATACGATATCCTGTTTATCGCATTATTGATTCATTCTTCAAAGATGAAACTGTGACAGTTCAAGCCCAATTATTGAAAGGTCTCTTAACATCAAGGAAATTAAAAGAAGCTACAAATTTATTGGGTATTCGAAAATCAACAAAAGATAAAAAAATGAAGGAAAATATGATACAAAATATAAATAGTGTTCTAAATTTAATTAGAAGATCTAGAAAGAAAAGTGATTCAGATGCACGTAGAGAAATACATATGGCAGTGGTTTCATCAAGTACTAAAGAGAATCACTTGGTAAAATCTATGGCACGAGCATTAGGAACCTCACGAAAAACTTTGCACAAACATCGGAAATTTCGATTGCAAATAGATGTAAATGATGAACTCGCTTGTTGGATAGCTATTTGTAGGAAACCATACAAAGATAGACTTGGATAAAATGTTAAAAAAAAATATGAATATTGGATGAAAAATTCACGTGTTTCACCCAAAGCAAGGGAAGTTATGCGAAGAAGAATAGAACGAAATTAGTTCGAAGAACATCCAAAACATTTATTGGACAACACTCAGATATAGTTTTTCAATAATTTCAAAGAAGAGAATCGTGAAATTGATGTCTCAATCAGTGATTTTGTGCAACAAAAACCATGGTATGTAAAACCTATCACTGTATGCGATACTTCTTGTTGTCGTTATCATGTCGAATTTCAGTTATATTATGACACATTCCTTAATTTTGGTAAAAAAAATTGGAAATATTCACCTCCTCCTTCCACTATCCATGATTTCATATCTCAAATTCTATGTGGAAGAGAGATCCATAAGTTATTTTACCAGGAGAAATGTGTTGGTGGTAAAAAATGCAGTGATTGTGGAAATTTGACTAAATTTCAAAGCAAATATCGTACTGATATAAATGATCAATCATTATCGAACATGAAGGTGAAATATAAGAGATGTGAATATATCCATACATCGATTCAAGGTTCAAGTGCTAAAAGAATTGATTTACAAGAAGAAGAAATTTTTGTGATAGATTTTTTGAGAAAGTTTGAGGCGGAAATTTATAAATACACCAAGCATTCCCATAGAGCTCGATGGCAGGACTTGAAATTCAAAAAATCCCATGAATTTTTTCAACCTTGGACCATTTTGTGAGTAGTTGATTTTGCATAAAACTACACATTTGTTCCACAAAAAGGAATTCAGAGTGAATACTATCATTCTGACCAAGTCTCCATATTCTATATAGACATGCTGAACAAATTGTTGATCATATAGAAAGCACCAGTGAAAATCAACATGTTATTAAAGAATATCACTTTTATATCAGTGACGATCGTACACATGATACATATTTTCTACAACACTATTTTGAAAAGATTTATGACTCCTTGAAAAGTCGTGGAATAAAATTCAATGAACATTGGATATGGTTAGATGAATGCGTTTGGGTCAATTCAAATCTTCACGATCATTCTTTTGGTTGTGTCGTCTTCATATGAAAACCTACATTAAACATTGTTGGAATTTATTTGAGACTGGTCATGGAAAATGAGAACATGAAGGTGCAGGGGCATGCATAAAATGAGCACTTCAAAGATATCAAATAAACCACTCTGCAAACCGACTTGTCTCAGTTGAAGAATTTGTTCAATGGTGCATCCCTGCACTAAGCCATGAGACTAACCGATCAAGGGAAGTACGAAGGTACATTCAATTTATTTTTTATTGTATTTCTAAATTTAAACAGTACAGTTATCACAATGATTATATCTTTGATGGTATTTTGATATCATATTTATAGTCTTCTTTGAATTTTTCATATAGGTTTTTTTGGCATATTGTTGTCCAAGATGTATATAGATCGATTAGAGATGATGTTGAAACAATAAAATGGACTCAAAAATTGCATTCAATTAAAGCAAATTTGCCCATAAATGTGTTTGCATTGGATAAAAGAAAATAATCTTGTTTTTGTCATGTTTGTATAGAAAACATAGAATCCAATGATGTTTGTGAAAACAAAATGTATGTAAAAGATCGACAACATACAGAACTAAATACAAAGGGGAAAATGTCTATTCCAAGCTTTGAAGAAATGAAATCAGAGGAGACTACAATATCATCTGATGGTGACCAAGTTTCTGACCTTGTTAGAGAAGGTAACATTTCAATTTCTTTCAAATGATAGAGATCTATAAATAGATAATAAAATAAAGTACACATGTTAATTTTAAATTTAATTTTTTTTCTTAATTATGATCTAAATTTAAATACATAAGTTTGTTTTATTGTGCAGGAGATGTTTTTGTTGTAGTTACACCTACTATGAATGATGAAAATGTGAAGTATTATTTGATGTGTTGCATTGAACGAAAGATGAAGTTATTAGAAAGCTATAATGATCACGGGTTTACATATGACAGAGGGTCTATTATACTCAAAGGTTATTTTTTCCAACAAACTAATCAAAGTGGGAGTTTTGTTTACTTTCAAGACTATGAAACTGGTGTCATAAGTAGTCAATATAGTCACTTGGTGTGTGCAACACACATAAAGTTGATAGAAGTTCAATCAAAGGAAAAAAGGAAAAACTAAGAAATGGAAAATGTCAAAAGCAGATCATGAACGGATCATTGAATATGGCATTCCATTGAATATTTTTTATTGAACTACCCAACAATTTCTTCTCTTTGGATCCATATTTTAGAGCTTCTAGAACTCAACTAAAAATTGAACTGACTTTTTATGTTATATGTAATTGAGTGTTTTCACATGTACATTTCTTTGGTACATGCACACAAGTAATTTATACATGTGTACACATACACATTTCTAGATTATCTGGTATAAACGATTTCATACATTATCTAGTACAATTTGTCATAATGTCATTATTGCAAAATGTACATATCTGTGTATCTAGCATAGTTTTTTTTTTGTAAATTCAGTGGGACCTTGCCATTTCTATTTATATTTTAAGACAGGTTACAAAAAATATAAAGTCATTCTTGGCCTCAACCTGCCCAAAAGGGAAACCAGGTTTATTGACCTTCTAAAAACATGGTTTGCATCCCAAAATTGGAATTGTCTCTTGCGTCTATGATTTTCTTGCACTAACTTCTCCTCTACTTTAATATATACAACCATACAGAAATTTTAAAAGTTCAAAATTAACAAGTTTTCATCAATCTAGACATCATCTACCCCTCAGATGAGGACACTGGGGCAGGGTCTTTGGCATTAGACCCTGGCATTTCTACCTGGTTCAGTTGTTGCAGAATCTTCTGGAGGGTCTTCTCCATGCGACCCACTTTTTCGTCTAATCTGCTAACCCTGTCTGCAGTCTGGTATTGAGTGATCTTCAGATGCTGCTGATTGTCCTGAATCTCCAAGAGTTGGGCCTTGGTACGTGGGTCTGGTTGCATTGTTTTTGTCTTTACCTGAACTGTATGGTCACTCTGGATTGCCTTTGCTATCAGACATTTTAATATCCAATATGTATGAACTGTTTGATTAAATAGAGTAAACCTGCCCCTTGTATGACCTGGATCTGTTATAAAATTGAGGATCTCTGCCTCTGTCTCCATATCCTCTGGTTCCTACTGAATTTCTTGTTCCCATCCACGGATATCATTTCTGACTGCCGAAGGATTGCTCATAACATAATTTACTGCCAGTGTTTCTAGGTGTTCCAAATATGTTTTCCGCCCCCTATTCTTCGGAGCGGGTTCAGTCTGAGCACGTTGCTTTCCCTTATCCATGGCTGTTCTATGGTGTCGCTTTCCCATGGCTGAGTGGAACTTATTAACTAACACTGGCATACAGAAGTAAACCAAATGAGAAAAGGTTTTAAGAAACTGCATGCACCTTACGGTGCCCTTGGATATTTGTTTGTCAGAGTTGGCTAAACCCCTCTGTTTCATATCATTTTTATACTTCTGGGACATCAGATGAGACGGAGGTTCAGCCAACCTCTTACGACTGGGGTTACGACTACTAAGGGAGATGGTAGGACTCTTGAAATTTTCTTCAGTATAAAACGAGCTTTGGTTAGACAGGCACAAGCCTTGTTCGGGCTCTGACCATACCGACTCTGTCATCCCCTTCAAATTATAAACTATAACATTCATATAATTTGGATTTACTTTGCCCAGACAAGAAGTTAACATAGGATGGCTAAGGTTCTCTACAGTTAAATAGGTTAGGCCTTGACTCTGACTGAGGGAGTATGACCTACTGTTACTGCTTTGACTCCTTGTATTACCATTACTATTCCCAGAAATGGATAGTAGGAGGTTTCTATTCGAGACGTGACGCCCTATAAGAACCTGGCTATCTCGGTGGTTAAACATAGAACTGAGGGTTTTACTCCCATACCATCGCACAGAGTATGCATCAGGTATTTGAGAGTAACAAGGGTCGCGGAAACAAGGGGGAACCGGGTTCAATTCTGGTTCCAGACGGTTAATAAACAACAGAAGCGACAGCATTGCTAAACTATCATCTTCATTGTATACCATAGCTGCTGCAAATAACATCATAAGCGCAGAGGTTATTGTAAATACATACCCGTACAGAGTCTCGCTATAACCAAGTTGCAGGGCTGTAGCTCTCCTCCGCTGCTTCCTCCAATCTTTCACATGCAAGAGATAATGCATGCAAGACGGAGAAGGCAAGGTTAAAAGACTTACCGCTTTCTGACCTGCTTTACCGCTGGTCTGACAGACACCCTGGCCATCATGCGCCAACGATCCTTTTCCGGCGCTCACACACTCCACTTGGCTGGTCTGACAGACCATATTTAAATGATCGTAATTATAAATGATGGGAGTGCTTTCCAAGTTGCCTCCTCCCTTTGTCATGATGGCATGTGTACACCCCGATCGGGGGGTGTGTATCTAGCATAGTTGATATAATGCAAATTTGAAGTTGCACGATTTTGTTTTAGACATGTGTCTATTAAAAGTAAATTATAATTTATTCATTCTTGAATGAAAAATGTGTGGTACGTGTTTTGTAATTTCCAGTTTACTATCAACTGAAAGTAGCTTTTCTATGTACATTAATGAAAAATGTTGTGTACTGGATATATATGTTCTAATGCAATTTTAAAATTTTATGATTGTTTGACACATCCAAGAACACCTAGAATTTTATGATTGTTTTTAGATATATACATCGATATGTATTGTACTTCAATCATTTTAACATATATTCAGGCATGTACTTCAATCACTTTTATGTACATATATTCATGTGAACTTTGTTTTATTTGTAACTCGGGCTAAACTATATTAAAAGCATGAAAAAATGTACATAGGAAATGGACAGAGATGGAAAGTAGTGCTTAGCCTATATCCCTGCCTTGGTCGTGTTCAAAATAAACCAAGTTTGAGGCTGCCTCAAAGGAGGAAACCAACCCCTTAAGAGTGTAATCTAGTATTGTAATACAAAATATTTAGTGGCCCATATAAAAACAAAAGAGCTGAAGTATATCCTGAGGTGAAAATCATGGAGTTCATTCATCTTTGTCTATCGCCTTGTCCTCTCCCCTTGTCAGGCACCCGTATTCTATAGCAATAGCTTCCTCCTTAGTTGTTGGCATTCGAGGAGGCTTCAGAGGGGTCGCATGGACGATGGGAGCAATTGGGCACTCCACATTGTAATCTCTGGTCCAGACACCGTCCAAGTCCATAACCCAAATTCCTATCTCCTCCATCGTGGGCTCATAACCTGGAAGTGGGTTGGTTTTCCTGGGTAAAGGTTGCACTGATTATGGAATAGTGGATTTCCTACCTCTTCTACCGTTGGGCTTCTTCAAAGGCAAAAAATTCTCCCCATGAATGCTATCAAACACTTGAGGAGCCATCACCTCATGGCTATCAAATGCAGAGCCCTCAGTGGATTCCAATCGTTGGTCGTTTCCACGGTGAGAGTGGCCTAAAATCACACCTTTGTAGCTGCCTCTGATGGGTTTCTAACGCTGGCGCAGGGCCATGGTATGGCTTCTGACCTATACATTTTATGATTGTTTTTAGATTTTAAAACATCGATATGTATTGTACTTAAATATAAACTAAATATTAGATGTACATCCTAAAATTATATAACATTCACACACATGTTCAAATGCATAACATACATACCAATGTATGTATGTCTTCAATGTAATTTGAAATTTCCATCTAGATTCATTTTATATTTAACAAATAAATGACAAATTGAGTTTTAAGAACAAAACATTATATCACAATATGTTGGGTTGCTGACCAAGTCAGAGAGAAATACAGTGCAACCGGTCATTACCCACGTGCTGAAGAGGATGCGCTAAACGTAGGGATTGGGAGCACCAACTTGGTAATAATATATTTAATTTATATGTACATTTGAAACTTAATTATGCACATTTCAAATGTAATTACATATATATTTCATATTTTAACTGTTGGGTTATTTTAAAACACATGACACTATGATTTTTAACTTTTTTATAGGTGCATTTGTTCCCATCTATGTGGGCATATGGACACCATTTTCGCACAGAAAATGTCAATGATGGACACATGACACCAGACAGTGGAGTGGAAGTTGAGTTCGATCAATCTAGTCGATCTAGCCACCATGATCAAAACCTAGTATTAGGGACATTAGGTTACGTCAGAAAGATACAAGAGAATCATTGAAGTGGATTTCTCTTCTTTCCAATGTGTTATTTTTTAGTGCAAGTGGTAGGACACCATTAATCGGAATAATGTAAATGAAGATCATGATAGTAGGTTGATATGTATCAACTCTAGAAATATGTGGATGAAGCTAAGGAGGCCTATCTTTTTCCCACACACTACAACCAGGTGTTTTTTAACCCAAATGCATTAGATAGGGATTGGTGATTCGTATTGAGACATGGCCGTAGATCAAAACATATTTTTGAAAACAATAGTGTTATCATGCCAAGCGAGTTGGAAGATAAAGAGGGTGATCATGAGAACCGAAAGTGATATGGTACATGTGTTATTTCATCAATATTTATACTTTTTAAGGTGGGTTTTTATAAAGAAGTGGACTTAATTACCTTATAACTTATAAGACTCCTTTTTTCGAAACATTATAATATGTATTTTGAATTAATTGGTAATTTGCATTGAGTTTATGTTAAAATCAACATTTCACTTGATAATTTGCAATTATGTTGATCTCAAAAACAATGGCGTACTGTATAAATTTCTTTTTTTTTGTATGTCAGATCATTATAAAATAATGATAATTCCAAAGTACATGATTTTATTTGCATTGTTTTCTAAACTTTATTATGTTACAAAAATTCATATTATTCTAGATTTATTATTTTACAATTATTTAGAATTATACAAATTTACAAATTTAAAAATTTTAATAAAATCATTTCACATTAATACAATTAAAATTTTACAAATATTTTGCATACAATTAGAATTACAATTACAATTTTACAATTTCACATACAATCATAATTAAAATTACAATTACAATTTTAGAATTTTACATACAATTACAATTACAATTACAATTTTACAATTACAATGATTTCACAGTAATACAATAAAAATTTTACAAATATTTTACATACAATAAAAATTAGAATTAGAATTAGAATTACAATTTTACAATTTCACGTACAATTACAATTACAATTACAATTTTAGAATTTACATACAATTACAATTACAATTTTAGAATTTTACATAAAATTTACAATTACAATTACAATTACAATTTTAGAATTTTACATATATTATACCATTACAATTACAATTTTAGGATTTTACATACAATAACAATTTTATAATTACAATCATTTCACATTAATACAATTAAAATGCTATAAATATTTTACATACAATTACAATTACAATTACAATTTTACAATTTCACATACAATTACAATTATAATTTTAGAATTTTACATACAATTGCAATTTTATAATTACAATCATCTCACATTAATACATTTAAAATTTTACAAATATTTTACATACAATTACAATTACAATTTTACAATTTCATATACAATTACAATTACAATTTTAGAATTTTACATACAATTAGAATTAGAATTACAATTTTACAATTTTACATATATACAATTACAATTAAAATTACAATTACAATAATTTCACAATAAATTAAATATTACAAGTACAATTAAATTTTACAAATATTTTACATACAATTACAATTTTATAATTTTACATACAATTATAATTTTACATATATACAATTACAATTACAATAATTTCACAATAAATTAAATATTACAATTACAATTATAATTTTACAAATATTTTACATAGAATTACAATTACAATTTTACATATAATTAAATTTAAAATTTCAATTACAATCACGACATAATATTTAATAAATATCATGATTTAATATTAAATTAAATAAACATCACAATCATGATAACCATTGTACAAACATCATATTCGACTAAAAAACACATTCAAATTCGCTAACATCATCTAATCATCGTGATCATGATCATCTAACAAAACACAATTATCATTTTATAACATCATCACAACAAAACCATCAAATATACATCTCATGTCAAATAACAGCTATCACATACACATCTATCTGCAAGTTGCACATTAAATGAACATATCTAACATGACCTAACAATATACACATCATGATGATCACCAACATGTAAATTAAGTACAACTGCAACATGAACTATAAAATACATGGAGTATATATATATATATATATATATATATAATGTCAAATATGAGGCGCTCATGGTACATCATGATCAATAGTAGTACTAGTTGAGGCCTGCTCAGTCAATGGGGAACCCTCGACAAGCTCAGATAGATGTCGATCATCACGTGCCTGCTGATTTGGTTGTGCCTCATGCTGATTAGGATGAACTGTCAGCTACTCATGATGACTCGATATGGATGGTCCAACCTGCTCATGATCATGAGTACTGTTGGATGCTGCAGGCTGCTGATCATGATAATTTGACATCGATGTTCTAGCTTGCTCATGATCAGGAATGTTGGATGTTGTAGGCTGAGAAGGATGACTCGACGTGGATGGTCCAGCCTGCTCATGATCATGACAGTCGATCGATGATGCAGGCTGCTCATCTATGGCGTGAGGTGAACGATGATCACTTCCCTGATCGTCATCATCAGATGATGTGTCGCTGCTCGACTGTCGACTGCGTACTACGTCTCAACCATGCCTATGTCGAAGGGCCCTCCTCAACCTCGTAACTAAGCTGGTAGCTCCTATGATATGCCACATCAGGGTGAACATGTAATGTGGCATGCCTCTCCACATCTATACCAACCTAGCATTGGCCTATATCTCTCTCATAGTGGCGAGCCTGACTTCCACCTCCACAGAAAATGCATAGAGTTGGTTGCCCAACTCCATCCTCAATCTACTGTTAGGCCTATGCCTCACAAAAGGCGATATGAGCGCACCATGAGGACCAGGTTTGTCTGCACCGGCCTGATCCTCGGCATCTCCCATATCCTGATCGTCATCAGGATCTACACTTGGATCATTTGGTGGCGGTGGCATCTCATCTCCATCAAATGACCCAATGTCTGCAAAATATATATAATTACACAACAATAATTAGACAATTCATTAAACAATTTAATAAAAACAAGTTAAAGAACATGTTAGAATAAATTTAAATAAAACTTTAATATTACCTCTATCATCCGATGGCTCATCATCTGTGAGGAGGATGTTGGCACACCCTCGCCAATCCAAACCAACATACGGACATGGGACCAGAACGAAGGGATGCTCATCAACAATGGCTAGCAACTCCAGTGCATCATGTGATATCCTCACGAAAAACTCTGACTCACCCCTCTTGGGCATCATCTATTCCCACATTTGCATTTGTACATGCAACATCGACCTACAAGGTTTTCGAAAAAAAGTAGGCCTCGTCTCTAGAAACCTCTAAAAGAATAAACAAAATAGCTCTGGAGAAAAATGGAAGTTCACCCTCCCTTGTGCCTAAGCACGACATCTATCTAAAGTTGTATATAACTACCGCAAAAAAATGGCAGACCACCTCACAAGTCTTGCCGCCTGTAATAAAGAATCAACATAAAATAGAAGCAGGAAACTAATGTGTTTCCCATCTTTGGTATGGTGTGCAATGGTCGAAATCAGTAGTGAGAGGCACCTCACATCCTCTCCACCAAATGAAGCAATATGTAAGTAACCTCTAGAGACCTGAAAATATGAAGGAGACAGTATATCCGCGCTAATGTATCTCTAGGAGTGCACCAACTGACTCCCTGTTGCATAGACAACTCAGACCTCTGGGAATGAGGTAAAATCCACCCTTCTCCTCGATAGGCCAGTAATGAAATATTTTTCCTCCTCATTGGGCATGTACCACTCGTTAGGACCAACCCAGAAAGGCTATAGGTGGGCATTCCACCTGCGGATAAGCTATCGTAAAAACCCACCATGGCCCTTTAGGGATGTAGCCTCCTCATAGAACTTGAGGAGGCCTATCTCCTTTAAGAGCCCCTAGGTGGCTGCCATAATAGGGCGAGGGTAGGTATCTCTCTCCCTCTCTCATGCCCATCATATATTGGTCCGCCTGTTGTTGTTGTTGTTCCCTCTCTTCTCTCCTTTGATATCGCTGAATGATTGACATATTAAATTACTTTATTTTATTAAATGATACATGTATTTAAGAATATACATATATAAAAATTTTTGAAAAAAAAAAAGAGAGTCGGTGCGCCACAAAAAATAGGCATGCACCAATAACAGTGCGTATTTTTTTGTCACGGACCAGAGGCGATGCACCTGAAAATTTTTAATGCACTGCCCTCCTGGCATTGTTACAAGGTGAATGGTGTGGTGGTATAATAGACTGCACTGATGACTATGTACTAGTGTCAGGAGGGCGATGCGGTGACCAAACTATACGCCTCACGGCGTATAGTTTAGGAAGCGCACCGCCATCCTGACATCACTACATAGTCAACGGTGAGGTCATTTACATGACTGCACCGTTAACTATGTCAAGTTCGGGGAGGCAATTTGCTGACAAAATTACCCACCCCGGGACAGATATTTCCGTCAACACACCTCATTCGCGCAATTCGACATGGTCAACGGTGCGGCCGGGTAGCCGACCGCATCGCATTTTTTTTTAATTTTAAAAAATCAAGGTGCGTCATTTCGGTACCACCCCAGAATTGGTGCAGATATCGTTAGCACCGGTCGCAGTGCGATCTGTAAATTTACAGGCAACACTGCGAAACGGTACGAGTTGAATGGCTCGAGCGCACCGCGCGGGAAATTTTTTCTAATTTTTTTAAAAATAAGGTGAATTTTAAGCTATTTTAGAAAACTAATTCACTAAAATATTTAATTATGGGAAAAAAAAAGGAAAATACCTATACATTTGGAAGTCCAGGAGGCATATTGGCTGTAGAATTTGCAAAACTAAATTTGCCCTCCATTTTGAAAAATTTGAAATGGAGATGGTGGGAAATGGACAATAGCATTGCATGCAATGGGAGCACCGATGGCAGGGTGCCTCACACAAGGTAAATTTTCACTGGTGCTTGAGAGATCTGTTGCACTGAAAACTGAAAAATGCAGATTTTTGGCTGTAATTTTTTTTTTAATTAATTAATTAATTTATTTAACCCTGTTTTGGTGCGCGGGTTTTATAAGGGCACCGGTGCGGTTTCGTAAAACTGCACCAGGTTATTTCTGTTTTGGTACGGGGTTTTAGCACGCACCGGTGTGAAATATTTGTAGAGAAATAGTGCACTACGATAATGAGACGCACCGGGTAGGTTTGTACCAACTGCACGACACCCCAATGTGCCAATTTTTTGTGCGCACCAGTGCTTTCTCTAGTTGAACGCACCGGTGCGGTTTAGGATGATAAACACACCGGAAGAAAAACATCCGCAAAACCTCCATCCACCAACCTCCTCTAGTAACCTCCACTACAAACAGATGTATGGGCTATTTTTATAAGGGGCTCCTCAAAAACATATGCTAGAGGGCATTTTCCTTGTAGTGTATATTGCATTTTTTAATGTATAAAATGGATAAAAAATTACTAGGGCATAAAATAGAGACTACTTAAAATGTTTTAACTATAGAAAAATATTTTTTTCATTTTCTTTATATAATGAATATAATTCTTTTGTATATTTTAACTATTTTATTTCTCTATAAACTTGATATAATATTACGGTGTTTCATATGGACCACGAAATATTTGATTTATATATTTTATTGTGGTTGAGAATGAGAGAAATATTTTTAGCACTTCTCCTTAATATCGACTGAGTGAGATTATTCATGGATTATTATAATTTTATTTAAACAAACCAAATATGTATATTCATTTTTGTTTTTTTATTATACCTACGTGAAACATTTTATTTATGGTTGAAAATGAATGAAATATTTTTACCATTTCTCCTTCGTATAGCCAATGAGATTATTGATGTTTTATAGTACTTTTAATTAAACAAACCATATATATATATATATATATATATATATATATATATATATATATATATATATATATGTGGGACATGTGTCACCTCCAATTTAAACATAGAAACTGTATCTGGTGTAATAATGGAAATTAATAAAAACAATAATACGAAATTTAAATCACCAAAAAAAAATTTACGGTCAATATTAAAATTTGTATTAACACATGGCTTTAAATCCTAAATCCCAAATATATTATCTAATCCTATAAAATAGAGATTTTTCTCTATTCTATTTAGAGTGGGTTCTAATTCAGAGTGGAGTCAAGATTGAAATCATGCGATTTAAAAAATTTTAAAAAAAAATTGTTTGTTTGTAAATATGTTATGATTTATGGGAATTTCAACTTTTTAAAAACTTTCAATATATAGAAGCAATATGTATATATTCTTGAATAGAGATGATTAAAAAAAATTCCTCCCTTCATGGTCTTTCAACACAAATTTCAAGCAAAAAGTAATCTTAATCTACATACGCAACCCAATATGGTAATTAAGGTTTTTTTATTTGTTAATTACTTCAACCTCCATTTAAATAAATATATTTGACCATTTTGAATATTTTTCCCTCTCAAAAATATAATAAAGTATTTTCAATGGCTAGATTTTGATTTGGTCAATAATATTTTATAATTTTCTAATTCCTAAGTTAGATCAATACTTTGTTATAAATAAGATGGTTTTATATTCATTCTCCACCTTGATCATTCTCATTGTCACCACTATCATATCATCACATTTGAGCTCTCACTTGAGTTCAAGAAAATTGAGGGAGATAAATAGATCGCTGAAGCACAAGGACATCAAAAGGACCCATCCCATGGAGGGGGATCTATAGACCCAAGGTTATATGCGCTCCTCACCAGGTGTATCTTTTTCATTAATACAATTTTAATTATTCATATGATCCATTAGGTTGCTACACTATTATCTTTGTTGTTATATGTTTTTGGCTGCGTATGATATTTTGTTGTAGGGTTTTATTCCTTTTTCGTTACAGATATGAACCATAGGTAACCATATTTTGTAGTTATGGTTACTTTGAATCACCAATGACTTAAGTGAAGCATTTTTGTCGCAATTATCCAAAATATTTATACTAAAAAATGACTAATTTTTTTCACAACTTTTCTTACCCCATTTCCTCTTTCTTTCACCACTTTTCTTGCCCCATTTCATCTCTCTTTCACCACTTTTCTTATGCCCATTTTGTCTTCCTTGCCATGTTGATCGATTTTGATTTTGTGGTTAGCAACCTGGGGCTTGGTCTTATGAAACACTCTCCATAAATCACTACAATTTCTAAGAGGGAGGTCAAATACAGGTCAAAATTGTTCATGTATTTCTCTCTTTTGGGGAGGCCAAGCGAGAAAATAAAATTTCATGCATACGCCCCTCTTCACAATACACAACTGGTCCATGAACCAGCAAATTCGTTCATTAGAGGAAATTTAATCCTAAAAGTGTTGGTGAAATTTTTACCTACATAATATGCAAAAAAAATTAAAATCCTTTAAATTTAAAAAGGGGTATATGTAAATATTTTCGAGGGAAAATATAAAAAACTGTTTTTTTATTTGTATTTTTGGTTTATCTCCTTATAAGTTAAGCACAAAACATAAAATCCTGATCTGCGATTTTGTGATTTGAACTTCGCAAGCGACATCATAAATCGCACATCGTAGATATACATCTAAAACTTAAAACATTAGTTACCATTGCTTCGATGTTGCGATATCTCGATGAATGGGATTTTGTGATTTCGCGATATCGCGTAATGTAAAGCTTGTTAAAGAAATTTGCTTCACAAAAACGGGTTCAAAATGCGCGATGTGACGGATTTGACGGGGTTTAATAAAGGTTTTAATGTGAAAATAAATCATGTCAGAAACGATTAAACATGTTTTATCATCCCAATGCAAACAATTATTGTTTTGTTAAGACTAATTAATGATACAGCTGCTTCCCGGATCTTTTCTTTTAAAATTGGTCATTTCAATATATCTTTCATCATTTGATCATTAATCTATCTTAAATATGGATTTTCCTTCAAGAGATGTCCATACGCAAAGTAATGCAGAAACACGACAAACAAACGATTGCAGAATTTGAATATACAAAAATGTCGTCCACAATCACAAATACTGTTTGCACTGCAGATGGAGGTGCTACAACATGACAAGCCATTTATACTATCCTCGAAGATAAAACATGAGGTAACGGAGGTCAAGGCAACTGTCGACGATGCAAGGCCCTCAGATTTATAGTTTAAAGATTCCATATGCTCCTTCCTTCAGAGAATAGTAGCAAGGGTCAGGCTTTTACCATATACTGATATGATAAGATGGGTGGTTGAGAATTCAGCAATTGAAGGCAGATAATTCAGTCTTAGGTTCCTTTAGAGCTGAAGATTTGAAAGTCATATATAAACTGCCTGACCATCAAGACATCTATGACAACCAGTTTGTCGAAAAATTTGCAAAAGGATAATGAAGACCCTTTCAAAATGATTAAAGGTTGGAGGAAAATGGATAACAAGTTTAAGCATGATAAATCAGGTATGTATCCTATTACTTCACTTGAAAATCCCTACAATTTTGCAGCATCAATGCTGTGCAGATTATATGGTCTCCCTAATAACACCAAGTTCTCTATAAATTGAATTCCCTTGATTGACTCTTGTGTTAATTCTCACATCATGATTTGGGCAACCATTCTTTCCGAAAACCTAGCCAAAGCGATTAATGAATACTGCCAGGCAAGAGTTATTTCTTCCAAATCCATTCCCCAATTTTTCATGAGCGCATATGTTTTCGATGCCATTTTTTTCTCCACCAGATTTCCAATTATGGGTTGGAAATGGACTCTCGAGGACCCTACCCTTATTCATTTAAGTCATAAACAGATATGGGAACATCATTTTGTACCACACTTCCACAGGTTATGCTATGGGGTTGTATTATCATTACATCAGTTAATTTTTGATAGAGAGAGCCCCAGCTTCACTAAGGAAGTCATCATAGATCTCTAAATGATAGGAAGATGTTTCATTGAAGAATCATTTTCATACATCAGGGTATTCGGAAGCTTCGCTCCTCCACATGTACTCCCTCTATATATTTTAGATAAACTAATGGCAAGAGAAGTGGCCTATCAAATTGTCGGAAATGGAATCACTAAAACTCTAAGAGATATGAAAAAACATTTATGGCCAAATTTTCCAATTCAGTGTGGTTCATTCTCCCTCAGCAATTTCAATCATGCGTCGAAAGAATGTCAAAAGATTCAGCTTTTGAAGCTCCTTGTTTTACCGCCAAGGAAATTCAACCCAGTGAAGATCGCTAATAAACTACTCAGTCAGTTAAAATCAGACCTATCATACACACATATGATAGATTTGAAGACATTTTGCAATCTGTTGAAACTTTTGAAGAAGTTCAAAAATTTGTCAGATTGAATCTAAACCGGGAGGAATTACAAAGATTCCATGAGTATAGAGAGCAAAGACTCAAGCGTATTCCATAAAATATCCTGATTACTAGTTATATGACTTGAACCAAGCAAGGTGATTAGAACAGAAGAATCAGACCCACATAATCAAAGTGAGCTAGATAAATTCTGGACTTCAGTTAGTGATACATTGATGGATACCCCCGAGGGATCACCTACACAAAAAAACACAGAATTTTAGACCCCCCATGGTCAGATAGTTTCAGCAAAAGAAACCACCGAAAGTCCTGGGACAAGCTCCCAAGATATATAAGTTATCCCTACATTTCCTACTGCTGAAATTATTTTAAAGGTAACTGATATCTCTCCACTGGATGTATTCTACAACCCTCTTCATAAAGTTGTAGTCAAGAAATAGAGAAAAAGAAGAAGGATTGAAACAACCCCAGGTAATGAGATCATGGAAGTTGTATGGAAAGACACTCCGTCAAACCCAATCGAAAACCTAACTCGGTTATCACAACTTGCTGGAGCATATACTACCGCAACAATGGACAAAGCAGTCGAAGTATCCATTTTGGTTCAAGAGAAGGATGATAAAATAATGGAGCTACAACAACAACTCGATGAAGAAAGGAACAGTTTGAATCAAAAAGCCGAGCAACAACTCTTTAAATTACAACAAGATATGGAAGTACTTAAGATAAGTCATGAAAATGACTTATCCAACAAAGACACATTGATTAAAGATTTGAGATAAAATCTTATCAAGTATGAAGGAATTCCTACTACAGAGGAATTCATTAAAGAAGCATTGGCATTAAATGCCCTACTCTCAAAACAACAAGATTTGTTTGTCTTACAAATGTCAGACATAGTTCCACATTTGGAAATCAGTGAACAATTGACTAATACAGTCATTGATTAGAGAATTGATTTTAATGAACTCAATACCAAAATTTCTGACTATATTGAATGGCAGGATTCAGAGGCAGGAAGAAGATCAAATCTCCCAAAGATCAAAGAAACTTATAAAGATATTCTCTTTACTGACTGGGATACACAGCTAAAACAGGAAGAATTGGCAATAGCTAGATCATCAGGCATACCAAAGAGCGTTGTCAAAAAAATCAACCACATGTTACATACCTCTGGTTTAATTAAAGAAGGAGATCCTAAATCAATTCATGATCTCAAAATATTGGAGCAAAGTTGGAAAAATACAGGTCAAATATGAGAAGAAACAATTGCACAGATGAAAAAGACTAATCAGGAAGCATACAGGAAACTCTTGGTTAAGCCTCATAGTCAAATAATGACATTGAAATGTTCTCTAGATTCCATAAAGAAAATGCTGCCACTTTTACTTGATGCTATAAGTACTGGACAGATGAAAACACAGTTCGGGAAGCCTCCACAAGTTCAACCAATGTCTGATATTTGTGAACAGAAAAGTAGAGTTGGCACTAGCCTATCATCAAGCATGATCATGAGTTAATGTGTTTTGACAATTTCAATTTTAACAATTAGATACTAAGAATGAGGAAGGTTGTTAGAAACCTCCTCATAAGATATTTTGTACAATCTATTTTTGTAAGTACTTAATATAGTATTTAAACCCTTCTCATGCATTTAGAGAAGGGTCTAGGATTTTTATTAAGAACATTTACAAAGAATACATTACTGTAAGTTTGTGGATGTCTTGATAAGATAATGGAACATGGTCTTTTCAATTATATGTCATCTTGGTTGATCATTGTTGATGCACTATTGTATTCTTTAAATGACTTATTGATAGAAGATTGATTGTGGGCTATTATCACTAGTCAGATGAGCCGGATAGCACACATCTGGTACTATTATCATGTATGCTAAACTCTATTTTAATATTAGTGAATAAATCTTTTTTTTTATGAATTATGTATGAAATCAATTATTTCTGTTTGAAGTATCAGTTGCACTATTGTATGATATCATAATAGAAATTGATTTGTTTTATATATGATCATCAAAATATATGTGATATGTTTTACATCTTCTTTTGATTAACTATTTTCTCAAAAGAATTATCTTACAAAAGTATTAATTCTATTAAGTCTGTGATTGATCTAAATCATCACAGACTTAATAGATATCATTTTAGATCGCATAAAATTAGCATTAGCCCGAGTTAGATTAGATCAGATTGAATTCAAAGTTTTTCATCTTATAATAAAGTTGTTTTAGTTTTTAGTTATTCTCCTTGCAAATCATTTGAAAAAAACCCAACAATCATATAAAACCCAAAATTGGAAAACTTGTCCCATTATCCCCAGTCGGAGCCACTATCCCAAACGGAAAAGGAACTGCTTTAAGATCCAGACTGGGTGGTTATCCCCCTTGTTGTTGCCACAGATTTCTAAGGCCTCAACAAGTCGCGAGGGCTCTGTAGCCACTTAGGGCTCTAAAGGAAATCAGGTTTACCCAGTTTGAACTCTGATACCATGATAAAAACTGAATTGAATAGAAAAGTAGCTCTCAGGTGAGTACTGCACTTGGAGACTGCACACAAATGGAGAGTACACTCTACATTCATTAATCAAATGATACAACTATAAGTACATCACAAAGGAGTAGGAAGTTGTAAACAAACTCCTATATCCTAGGAACTAATCCTAACTTAAGGAGCTACGTTAGAAAAATGTAACCATTTCTCCATTAATACAAAATAATATTAATTATTTTCAACTTACATATATGTTAATATAAAATGCGAGCAACATTCAATAAAATGTCTAGAATTACACATTATACAACTATATTTACAAAGCATCTAAATTAATCTTTTTAATATATAACATAATAATCAAATAATTTTACTATTTTTTTAATAATAATAACATGAACAAGCTACTATGTAATCCAAATATAATCCATTATCATATTTGGGAAAGAGTCATACCTTCTTCAAAGAAAATTTAGTTGTGGCAGTTTAGCCCTACAATTTCTTGATGTTCTTCCTAATAGCAGCTACCAACATTACCAATGTCACCACCAAACTAAACTCTACCCAATGCGAGTATGTGGTTGGCAATGGTGGATAGACGGATGCGTATTCACCTTTGTGATTAATGCTTAAACACAACACATCATCACACAAAATTTACAATCTGTTTCTACTTATGGCTAAAACCGTTGGTCACATGATCAACCATTAAAAGAAAAACCACATTGGTATCAAGGTGCATTAATCTGCAAATCAATTTCCATAAAGATTAGTTGGCAAAGACATTGTGTTGAAGGAAGGATATTAACGCATTATTAATCTTATCTCACTTAACCTTCAACTAATTATGACAACTACGACTTAGGCACTCGTGCATACCATATCCTTTCCAAACATTTAATATTTTTCACCGTCGTTCATGTATCAATCCTAATGTACTTTGGGATGACTTAGGGTATGACGGGTGGTGAAATATCTTCCCACAGGTTTCCCTTTCTTTTAATCATGGGAAGTTTTAACGTATATTAAACATAATACTTTCTTTTTAAGATAATGAAATCGATGGTATGTAAATTATAAGTTAATGTATAAATATTTTAAAAAGTTTTAAACAAATTGTACCTCTTTTACATTAACATTAATATCATCACGTAGGTTTGAAAACTACATGATATCATGTTCATTTGAAAAGTAGATTTCCATTTTATTTTGTGTAAAACTTATTAAATTTATGGTTGAGAATCATATTTTTCATTGTAGACAATATTTATCATCTACATGATATCATGTTCATTTGAAAAGCAGATTTTCATTTTATTTTGTGCAAAACTTATTAAATTCATAGTTGAGAATCATATTTTTCATTGTAGACAATGTTTATCATTTACATAATCTTATTCAATTATAAAATTTGACATATGTTATAATGTGTGCTGTACATTTTAGATTATATATTTCGTTTAATTAATGCAATATATGCTCAAATCAAATATTTTTTTAATAGTAAATTATATTAATATAAACTTTTATGCTTTATTATTTTTTACCTTAATTTAAAGACTACTTACTATATAATAATTTTCATTTTAAATCACTTTTCTCAAATTTAAAAAAAAATATTATTAATTAAAAATAATAAATTATATATATATATATATATATATATATATATATATAGAGGAAATTATATAAAATTATATACTGTATTGCACTCAAATAAACTCCAAAAATGATGTTGTTGCGCAGAATAAAAGAGGCAAACAACACTCTAAGCCCTCTGCCTTCTCTGTCATATATATTTATAAAATGATGTTTTTGCGTAGAATAAAAGAGGCAAACAACGCTGTAAGCCCTCTGCCTTGTCTGTCATATATATAATATAAGAAAATTGAAAAAATAAAACATAAATAGTTTTTATATACTATGAGAATTTTTATTCAAATTTTGTAATTATTTAATTATTCACAGGAAAGTAAATTTAAAAAATCTTCCCGCCTTATAAAAAAATTGTAACTGGGAAGGTAAATTTAAAAAAAAATTCCAGCCTTTTAAATATATATATATATATATATATATATATATATATATATATATATGAAAAATTAGAAATCATTATCAAATATTGCGGGTCATGCCAATTACTAAAAACTTTACGTCACAACCATCTCTTCAGTTTTCAAATTAGCGTTTGTCACAATCATGGATGGGAGGCACTGCTTTTGAGAAAAAAAATGGGAAGTATGAAATGGTCGTTGTGAGAAAAGGAAGGGATCGACACATCACTCTGGAGGGTTTGGGTTTGGGTTTGGCTTTAGTTAAATGTGATACTAGGCATACCAGGCTACCTGTATTTAAATATACATTTGGCACAGAAGAAAATCTGCATTAATGCAAGAAAATAAAAGGAGAACGTGTTGAAGACGTAGTTGACAGCAGGATAATTTAGCAAGGAGAAGGATGGAGAACCTATATTGCTTAATGGAAACCCTAGAGATTTTCAAGAAGCAAGCCCTTCTCGTCCATGACGCCTCCAAGAGATTCGATAAGCGAGCCCTCCTCCAAATCCACGATGACTTCGCCCATGAGCAACGAGAGACTAAAGCAGAATTCAAGTTCGATATACGATCGTCTTTTTCAAGCCCTAGAGGCAGCGGGGGCGCGGCTTGTTCTGTTCCTCCGGAAACGCTGAACCCCATCTCCTTCAACGAGTTGAAGGTCGGGGAAGTCCACCTCGGCCGGGTTGTTTATGGGACGTTATGTGCGGATGCGAACAAGATATGCGGTATCTTGAATTTTCTTGAGGACGATAACGGCCTCACCATTAGGTTGGCAATATACAACGCTGCTACCTCTCAGGAGGACATCAAGAGGCTTTACCCCAAAGGTGCCAAGGTGGCCATCAAGGAGCCCTATTTCAGGATCACCAGTGACGGTGGACTTCTCATCCGCGTCTGTTGGAATTTTCTGGGTAATTCCTTAACAGAACAGAGGAAATAGAAATTCCTCTTTTACAACACAGAGCTTTAAAATAAAATAAAATTTCAGACAGACAGACAGAGATATGAAATACCAACTCTATCTCATTAAAAAAAAACTGCTGTTACAATTCTTCCTCAACCAGAGGGCTTACAAAATAGTTTGACTTCTACAAACACAGTGCAGAACTATCACTCTGTCATTCACAAAATATCACTCTATCTTTTATAAAACAAACACTGCTGTGTATACAAGTATTTCACACTGCTGTGCAAAAATACAAAACACTCTTTCTCTCTGAAAAATGCATTGCTGTGTATTTCATTCACTGTCACTGTCTATTACAAAACAAAAACCAACTCTCTGTTTTTTTCTTCCGCACTGCTGTGCATACAATTCTGTTTTGTGTAATAAAAACAATGCAAATTGCCTCACGGGCTTTCTACCTTTTATATGAAACATTACATATAATATGTATATTATAAATATCATATATTTATAATATATATTTAACAAAAGTAAAAAATTAAACTTACTGTGGTAACAAAACATTTACCGAGCATGAAACATTAAAAAAACTTACGTGCTGGAATATAAAACAACTTAAATAAAAAATTATAACATAATGTTTAAAAACATTATTTCTCTTTATGCATTTCGGGGGCTTCGTGGAGTTCATCCTCCCCAGCTCTCATACCCCCGCAGAATGGCTTTGTTGTAGTGTAAAGTGTGGGCCCAGTTGAGTATGACGTCAGCTGCTCGAGCTATGCTGCCCCTCCGGAATATCACCGCCTCTGGAATTAATATGTTTGGTGGGATTTTAATGCAGTTGTTGCTGTTGATAAGATTTTATCTTCCGCCGCTTCTGCATTCAATTTGCAGCTCTTCAACTTGCCATCAACATTAACTCCGCCATTCTGCTGTCTCTTCATTCCTTTCCAATTAATTCTGCTGTCTGCAAACTTATACGGGCAGTTGGAAATTAAATTCCAACACTCCCCCTTAATTTCAACTGCTGGGTTTTCCTGCATACCCAGGCATTTTCTGAAATATTCAAAGCTTTTTTGCGCAAGTGGCTTTGTGAGGATATCTGCAAATTGATCCTCTGTTCTGCAATGTTGCAAAACAATCTCACCATTGCTAACCAATTCACGTATGAAGTGAAACTTGGTGTCAATGTGCTTTGTCCTTTTATGAAAAACTGAATTTTTAGACAATGCAATAGCTAAGCTATTGTCACAAAAGATCACTGTCCCTTTTATTTGTTCTTGGCATAAACTTTTCAACATTTTTCTCATCCAAACTGCTTGACACGCTGCTGCTGTAGCTGCCACATATTCTGCCTCTGCTGTAGATATTGCTACAATAGGATGTTTCTTAGAAGCCCATGAAATGGCTCTTGAACCCATATGAAAAACATAACCGGAAGTGCTCTTCTGATCATCTACACTTCCAGCCCAATCACTGTTAGTGTATCCAACTAAGTCTGAACATTCTGAAGCAGTATATAAAATACCAAACCTTTTGGTTCCTTTAACATACCTCAGAATTCTCTTTGCTGCCTGCCAATGTGCTTCCTTTGGCTTTTCCATGAATCTGGAAATCAAACTAACATCATGCATAATGTCCGGCCTAGTTGCAGTCAAAAACATAAGGCTGCCAACTATGCGCTTGTATAAACTAGGATCAAAATCCTTGCTGCTGTCCTCTCTGCTGAGTTTTAATCCAATCACTGTGGGAGTGATCGCTGCTTTGCTCTCTTGCATATTAAATCTTTCCAGCACTTCATTTACATATTTTGCCTGTGAGATAAAAATCTCATTTTCATCTTGTTCTACTTCTATTCCTAAGAAGTATTTCAAAAAACTCATATCAGTCATCTCAAATTCTTCTTTCATGACTGTTTTAAAATGTTCCATAAGGTAATCATCATTACCTGTAAAAATAACATCATCAACATATAAAACTACAATCAATAATTTACCATCATTTTCTTTGATGTAGAGGGTGGGTTCTCCCTCACACTTTTCAAATCCATTTTCCAGTAGATAGGAATCTATCCTACTGTACCATGCTCTTGGCGCTTGCTTTAGCCCATAAAGAGCTTTCTTCAACTTACACACTTTGTTTTCTTGGCCTTTCTTTTCATAGCCGAGAGGTTGTTCAATGTAAACCTCTTCCATTAACACTCCGTTTAGAAATGTTGACTTCACGTCCATTTGGTAAACTTTCCACTTGTTTTGTGCTGCTATGGACAACATTGCTCTCACGATTTCCATTCTAGCAACCAGTGCGAAAGTTTCATCATAATCTATCCCATGTTTCTGCTTATATCCCTTAACAAAATGTCTTGCCTTGTGTCTCTCTATTTTGCCTTCAGCATTACTCTTTGTCTTGTAGACCCATTTAACTCCAATGACATCTTTACCTTTTGGGAGTTCAACCAAATCCCATGTCTTGTTTATTTCTATGGAATTGAGCTCCTCATCCATAGCTTCTATCCATTTCTCATCCTTGATGGCTTCTTCGAAATGAACAGAATCATCAACATGACAATATAAAGCAAACAAAGAATTGATACCTTCATTTGTTACATCTTGTTCATATATATCTTTCAAACTTCTGAATTTCTTACCTTTTTCATTATATGTACAAATGCTTGAAGAAGCACTTGAATTTCCTCCTTGTGGTGTGCTTGGAGAAGCACTTTCATTTCTCCTCAAGGGTGTGCTCTGCTGCTCTTTTGTTGGTGTTGTTGTTTGGGGATGTATTTCAGCCAAATCATCATCATTCTCATCATGAGATAAACAATGTTAACATTCACTGTTTTCTCTATACTTCCATCCGAAGCTTCCTCTTCAATAAACTGAACATCTCTGCTCACAATAAACCTTTTGGTAGATGGGTTATACAGCCTATAGGCCTTGGATTCCTCACTGTATCCAATGAAAATACATTTCTCCCCCTTGCTATCCAACTTCTTCCTTAGCTGATCCGGAATGTGTGCATAAGCCACACATCCAAAAACCTTCATGTGTGTGACACTTTGCTTTGTGCCACTCCATGCCTCTTCCAGCACTTTGTTCATAACTGCTTTTGTAGGGCACCTATTCAAAATATATGCTGCACAATGTACAACTTCAACCCAATAATCATTAGGCAAATGCTTTGTCTTTAACATACTCCTTGCCATGTCCATTATGGTTCTATTCTTCCGTTCGGCTACTCCATTTTGCTGCGGAGTATATCTAGTTGTAAACTGCTTTTGAATACCATTTTCTCTACAAAAACGTAGAAAATCTTTAGAGATATACTTACCTCCTCTATCAGTCCTTAAGACTTTGATATGCAGCCCACTCTGTTTCTCAACAAGTGCTTTGAAATTGCAAAAATTTTCAAACACTTCACTTTTATTTTTCAAAAAATAAACCCAAGTTTTTCTTGTAAAATCATCTATGAATGTTAACACATAGTGGCTGCTTGCAAGTGATGGAGTTTGCATCGATCCACATACATCTGAGTGGACAATCTCTAAGGGTGCTTTTGCCCTTATGCTTTTCCCGAAAGGAAAACTTTCTCTGTGTTGTTTCCCCAAGATACAACATTCACAAAGGTTGTTCGGTTTCTCTATCAATGGTAGACCTCTTACCATTCCTTTTCTGTTCAACAAATTAAGACCTCCAAAGTTGAGATGTCCAAATCTCAAGTGCCATAACCAATTATCATCTTTTGGTTTGCTTTGGAAAGTCTCTTGTGCAACTGCTACTTTCTCTTCACCATTCTTCAAATCTGCTCTCATTCTGAGAGGGAACATCCTGTTCCTTGTCATCTTCACTTCAGCAATACATTGTTTGCTGGGTGGTTTGTCCATGATGGTACAAACATCATCCTCAAAGAAAACATTATACCCCTTGTGGACAAGCTGTCCAACACTTAAGAGGTTACACTTCATTCCTGGAACAAAATAAACATCTGCTATGGTTTTCTTTGCTCCTAATCTTGTTAAAACATTTACATTTCTTTTTCCCATAACAGAAACTTTGCTATCAGTTCCTAGTGTGACTTGTGACTTTACACTCTCATCTAACATAGAAAACATTGCTAAGTTTCATGTCATATGGTTACTACAACCGGAGTCTAGAAACCATAAGTCTTCATTCTTTTCTTCAGCCATATTACAAGCTAAAAACAAATTATGTTGGCTGATATTTTCTCTAGTGAAATTTGCACTAGTTTTACTTGCCATATCTTGCTGCTTCTTTCTACATTCATTAGCATAATGACCATATTTTTTACAATGGTAACATTGGACATTGGATTTATCATACCTCTGTCCTTGAGCATTCTGTTGACCACTCTGCTGGCTGTTGCCTTGGCCGTGGCTATGATTTTGACTGTTGCACCTTCCATGTGAATGTGAAGGGTTGTCCCTTCCACCTCTGTTTTGGCTTCTGCCTCTTCCTCTTTTGTTTCCTCTGCCTTTCCCTCTTCCTCTTCTGAAAGACATCTGGGTCTTAAAGACATGCTCAAGAGATGAGTTTTCACTTCTACCCAATCTCTGCTCATGGGTCATGAGTGACGCATGTAGCTCATCCACTGAAAACTTTGTGAGATCCTTAGTCTCCTCTATGGTGGTGACAATCACATCAAATCTTGAGGGTAAACTTCTCAAGAGTTTTTCCACAATCCTCTTGTCTTCAAGAGTCTCTCCATGAGATCTTATTTGTGTGACCATTCCAATCACATGAGTGAAGAATGAGTCAATAGTATCTGACTCTTTCATATAGAGAATCTCAAAATCTCTCCTCAGCAACTGAAGTTTTGTTGTCTTCACTTTCTCCGTACTTTGATAGGCTGTTTTGAGAGTTTCCCATGCTTCTCTGGATCTCTTAGCTGCTGCTATCCTCGGAAACACACTCTCATGCACTTCTTGATACAAAAAGAAAAGACCCTTGGCGTCTTTCTTCTTATTGCTCTTCAACTATTCTCCTCCTGCTTGAGTTAAAACATAAAACTCTGCTTCATTTGCTGGCTCTTCAAAGCCATCCTCAACAAATTCCCATAAGTCTTGGGAGACAAATAAAGCTCTCATAGTTATTGACCAGTAGTCATAATTTTTCCCATTAAATATTGGAAGATGGATATTTCCCATACCCATACCAGTGCTGGCTCCAGCCATTCTGCACTCTTAACTATAATTCAAAAAACACTTGACTGTGTATTTTAAAATAGCTCACTGTTCTGCAACAGTAACACAATAAACTATATAGAGAAATACCTTTGGATTCTTTTCGCTGAGTCTTCACACTACTGGAGAATCTGCTACAACAAAGAACTCCGTTCCTTCAGCTTATTTGACTTTCAAATAGCCTAGGTAAGCTCTGATACCATGTTGGAATTTTCTAGGTAATTCCTTAACAGAACAGAGGAAATAAAAATTCCTCTTTTACAACACAGAGCTTTAAAATAAAATTAAATTTCAGACGGACAGATAGAGATATGAAATACCAACTCTATCTCATTAAAAAAAACTGTTGTTACAATTCTTCCTCAACCAGAGGGCTTACAAAATAGTTTGACTGTTGCAAACATAGTGTAGAACTATCACTCTGTCATTCACAAAATATCACTCTATCTTTTATAAAACAAACACTGCTGTGTATAAAAGTATTTCACACTGTTGTGCAAAAATACAAAATACTCTTTCTCTTTGAAAAATACGTTGTTGTGTATTTCATTCGCTGTCACTATCTATTATAAAACAAAAACCAACTCTCTGTTTTTTTCTTCCACACTGCTATGCATACAATTCTGTTCTGTGTAATAAAAACAATGCAAATTGCCTCACGGACTTTCTACCTTTTATAAGAAACATTACATATAATATATATATTATAAATATCATATATTTATAATATATATTTAACCAAAGTAAAAACTTAAACTTACTGCAGTCACAAAACATTTACCGAACGTGAAACATTAAAAAAACTTACGTGCTCGAATATAAAACAACTTAAATAAAAAATTATAACATAATGTTTAAAAACATTATTTCCCTTTATGCATTTCGGGGGCTTCGTGGAGTTCATCCTCCCCAGCTCTCATACCCCGCGGAATGACTTTGTTGTAGTGTAAAGTGTGGGCCCAGCTGAGTATGACGTCAGCTGCTCTATGGGTCTCCACTCCTCCAGCGGATTAAGCTATGCCGCCTCTCCGGAATATCACTGCCTTTGAAATTAATATGTTTGGTGGGATTTTAATGCAGTTGTTGCTGTTGATAAGAGTTTATCTTTCTCCGCTTCTGCATTCAATTTGCAGTTTTTCAACTTGCTATCAACATTAACTCCACCGTTCTGCTGTCTCTTCATTCCTTTCCAATTAATTGTGCTGTCTGCAAACTTATACGGGCAGTTGGAAATTAAATTCCAACTCGTCGACAACCCTACCAACGTTTTCAAGTTCGTGATTGAAAAGGGGAAGCGGACGGAGCTTCATGTGGATGTTCAAGTTGGCGATTGAGAAGGGGAAGCGGACGGAGCTTCATGTGGATGTGGAGGACCTGAGAAAAAAGGGCAACAGATGCTTCAGAGAACAAAACTGGGACGCAGCCACCGAGCATTACTCGAAATGCATTGACACCGCTCTGCTTCAGCTCAAGAAGTCCTCTAATGACAATAATAACATGAATAACTGCCTCCTCCACGCATATTCCAACCGGGCGGAGACAAGGCTTCAGGTTAAAGAGTTTGAACTGGCGCGGGAGGATTCCGACATGGCCCTTTTCCGATAATCTCAAAGCGCTCTACAGGAAAGGGCGCGCTTTGATTGGGCTTAGAGAGTATGCAGCGGCATGCAAATGTTTGGTGAAAGCTGCCAAGCTGGCCAGCCCTGCGCAGAAGGAAATACAAGACACGCTTCACCTGGCCAAGACTTTGTACGCCCAGAACGTGAATGGCAAGTATGATATCTCGGACTGCCTGCTCGGACGCGCAACTTCTCCTCCGATAGTAGCCCATTTCGTGGGTTCTGTGGAGATCAAGACGACCAAAAACGGCTGCGGCCGAGGATTCCACGCCACCCAAGAAATAAGGACTGGGCAGCTCCTGATGGTAAGCAACGCCGTGGCAGTTGCTTCTGAGACTCCCTCTACCGCCATGTTTTATGTGGACAAGAGGCATGAAGTGAATACCGCTTGTCAAGAAGATCTTGTGGCCGCGGTAGTCTGTGCTGCCAGGAAATCACGGAGATTGCTCCGCCAACTTTATTGCTTGTCCGATTCTTTTACGCCCAACAGCCTTCATGTTCCTGCTACAGTGCTACAGATCTGTTTAAGACGGATGCCCAAATCCTTGCAGGCCAAGAAGTAGAAAATGAAATTTTGCAGGTGGACGTTAACCGTATTCGGGATATTGTAAGAGTGAACTCACTCGGTAAAGGCGTAGGGTCGTTTGTTTCAAAACTGAAAACAAATGAGGTTGGACTCTGTCTGCGAGAACGGGAAAAGTGCGGGCTCTGGCTGCTGCCGTCCCTCATTAACCATTCCTGCCTGCCGAACTCGGAGATGGCTGGTAGTCGGAAACGCCATGTTTATACATGCCACGAAGCCCATTGAGAGAGGAGAAGAGATCACTGTTTCTTACTTTGATGTCCTCGTTCCTTTGTCGCAACGCCAAGCCAAGTGCAAGAACCGCGGTTTCAAGTGCAAGTGTAAGAGATGCATTATGGAGCACTCTTTCAGGAAATCCCTGGATCGTATAGTTACTGTAAGGTTTGACCAATTGCATGACTATGCAAACAAATTTATTGGTGGAAGGTCTCATCAAGAGCTTCCGGATATAGATCTTCAAGAACACACAGAATTTGCAAGGCTTTTTCCAGAGATAGAAGAGATCATCCAGAGTTCCCACGTGTTAAAAATGGAAGAACAGAAGCTCTGGATTCGTGCATCTTTTTCGTCCGCCTACCTCCTATCCACAATGTTGAACGGATTTTTTCCTAAAGGTGAGAAACTTAAGGAGGATATTCAAAGCACTGAGCCGGGTGACTTACGAAACCTGGACATGGCAGCAGAGCGGTTAAAATATTTCCGGCGTTGGATGGCGAATGAAGATGAGGCAGTTAATGCACGACGCGCATCAGACCAGGCAAGGGAGGCATGCATCAGTGTGTTTGGCAGACACAGTGAAGATGTTCTCAACGCGCTCCTCCTCATGCATTCAACCTGACTCATGTTTCTGTTTTAGTAATAGTATACCTGCCATTGCCTTGGTCACTGCAAGATCATTTTCCATGTGCAAGACGTACGGCGGAGCGAATTTTGTTGCGAGTATCGAATTACATAGCTAAACCCTCTCTCTCTATATATTTATGCTAGTTAGTATTTGACAAATTAGGTGAACAGATCGCTTTTTGTTGGCAAGAATATGAAAGCTCCATCGCATGAAATAACTGGGTCCAGAAGTAATTTTGAATACCACTGAATAATTTGGACGTTTTATGTTCATTGTATGAGACATTGATGCCTGATTTGTTATGGGAATGAAGCATAGTGTTACATTGATTAATGATATAAAGAAATTTAATTTGCATTCGGTCTGGTGGAAATGCAAACTTGCTTGCCATTCAATACATTCTAATCTCCATTTCTTGCATTATGTATGCTTTCAAACTCACTTTTCTTTATATTTATATATAGTGAGACACTTGTTATTAATGATTTTTAAATTCACTTCTCTTTATATTTATATATAGTGAGACAATTATTATTAATGATTTTTAAATTACAGTTCATTTTATATATTTACATTGCAATGATGGATGATTCTTAATTTATATTGCTATTGTTTTGTTTTGGTTTTTTTTTTTTGTTTTTTTTTAATTCTTCTATTAAACGACTATTATCTTTTTTGGGGAAGGAAAGAAGGAAATATACGTCTTACCGTTTATGATAGGTTGAACCAGAGCCATTTATTTGGATTGTTTTTTATAAAAAAATCTAGATATCATCCGGCGATGAAAAAGATAACATCAAAAGCTAGATACGACTGTCTTCATAAAGACTACTGTGAGAAATTACAATGGACATACACTGCATTACAAGTAACATAGATATAACCAAAAACTACATCCTGATGTCAAAAGCTTACATTATGGTGCCATCACGATTCTTGCAATAACTGAAAGTTCCAACAGAGAGCTCCAAAGCTTTCTTGGATAGCACATCGCTTTAGGTTAAGTTATTTGAAAATGTGTCTAAAAGAGCTCCAAAGCTTTCTCGGATAGCATATCCGCTGTGTTATAAGTTATTTGAAAATGTATTTAAAGACAGTAATTCAAAACACTGCATAGATTTCTGAATGATTTGTAAAAGAGGGCTAAGTTGAATGCTCTCAATAATGATTTGATTATTGATTTGAGTGTCAGCCCATTTGGTTACTAGTTGAGAGTCACCAATATTTTGGACATCCCTAATATCTCTCTTGTTCTTCAGGACCTCCAGTTATGACCAAAGACCTAAAAATAAAATTCTGCCTTACGGTTTTCTTCTCTGCCATGAAGGTATCTAACCACGCTAATCGAGAAATAGGCCATGGAACAACCGTAATCTATATTCAAGATGATAAACAATCTAGAATTTCTATATCTCAGAGTTAATAAGAAATGTGAGCTTCTATATCTCAGAGTTAATGAGAATTGTGAGCTTCTTGGTCTTTAACTTCATATTCCTTCATCTTTCTGCAAAATGAATTGATATTTTATAATTATAAACATATTTAATTAAATACTTTTCTCTTTGGATTTAAATGTATTATTTTATTTTATAATTATAAACTTCTTTAATTAAATACTTTCCTCTTTGGATTTAAGTGTATTATTTTACTGGGTGATTTTAGATCAGATTTTCATATTTTAACTTTGTAAATAAGAATGTGTAAAGATATTTATATACCATGAAAGGAAGATATTTATATTTAATACTTAAAAATATCATCGTTCAGCTTCTTTTCTATTTTATAGATTTATTATTTTATTTGAGTGATTTTCGATTCAATTTTCATCTAAGGTAAATAAGAATGTGGTAATATTTTTAAGTTCTCTATAGGAATTTTTATAGGCATTTTTTTTTTTTTTGGGAATTTGTATTTTAATAATTTTGCTAATTAATCTGTTTGATCTAATGGTCTAAAATAAAAGATGCCTTTATATTCTTTGTTTTCCCCACTCAATTAATGAATAAAATTAAAAGTCATAACTTCCTTACATATTTAAATCAAATATTTAAACTCTACTTAAATTATTTTTTATCAAATAATAATTAAAATTTTATTGTTCCTCTCATTTATCTCCACTTATCTCCACTTATGAGCATTAACAAAAAATAATATTAAAACAATACCAAGTAAATAAACACAAAAAAAAAAAAAACCACTCCTTTTCTAGCTGCAAAGTGGCGCATGCAATTGTTCCCCTCATTTAATAATGAAACGCCTAACTATGCAATGTTGCACATACATACGAAAATTCATTCACATAGAGATTAAAAAACAATAAAAAATGGAACCGTTTTACTCCTAACGTGGCCCATGCAATTATCTGGACTTCTAATCATGAAACATCTGACTAGTGTTTCGTTCCACTAATGGAACAAAACACTCTAAATAGACTCCTTGAATTAAATAATTCAAATAGAATTCATGCCAACAAGGGTTCTGTTGCTTTGTCTTGGGAGGAGTAAGCCACCAAGGACAAAGTCGATTTTATATACTCAGCGATGTATCAGCTTACACTTGTGATAGGATATTATGTCTAGTTCGGTTGTGTTTAGTTTTCATGATTCCGTGTAGATATTGGATTCTAACTACTGTTCAATTATCAGGTTTCAGATTTTTTCCCACGTTCAATTAATCACGCAGGGATTGGTCAGATTGATTGTGTTGTTTTATTTTTAGATACTTAAATGGACAATATTCTCCACCTGAAAACTTATCAAAATGTTTTTTTTTAAAGAAACAAACCATTGTAGTATTTGCTTAAGTTTAGTTTAAGGGTTTTGGTACGTAAGTTTCCTTGTGGTTATTTATCTCTCATAACATAAGCTCTGTCCAACTGTGGGAACAAACCAGCACAATGGCTTTCAACCTTTGCTATTGCTGTTGCAGCGGTTTCTTTTGGATTGGTAATAGTAGTTGTGTGTGCACAGAACTTTTTATACAAATCATTGATAGTGGGAAGATGAAGGCAAAGAAGATAGGAAATGCTAAGAATCTTTTTCTGCAACTGCCGAAATGGTTTATTGAAGAATGAGTTCTTTGTGATGCAGAAGAGGCCCTCATCGTCTTCTCCAACATATGGATACTTTATGAATAAGCCCTCATCGTCTTCTCGAGTATATGGATGCTTTATGAATTTTCCAACCACAGGTACCAGACCTAACTTTTTTTCTCTACTGCTACTCACTTCCCTGCCTATCCCAAAATTCCCTACCGTTGTTATGAATATGAATTATGTACATGGTAGATGTAGATTTCTTTTGAAGATGCCCCATTGATGGTACTGGCGCAGATATAGACACATTATTAGAAAAAATATATTTAATACCCCTAAGGAACGATGTTGTGAATGACATTCTTGTTTATGATAGTGAGTGAGGAACTATGCATTAACTATGAGTTACCTCTAAGTTGCATTTAAGTTGCACCATAACTGCAGCAATGTCTAAGATCAACCAAATTTTGTGGTTGAATCTATTTATAATTTATTTTTGGACATCACGTAACTTTATGTTAATACTAATTAATATATTTTTATTCTATATTCTTTGTTGTATTTTATTTAGAGTGACTAATTTACATTTTAAATTGCATTTAAGTTGCACCATAACTATAGCAATGTTTAAGATCAACCAAATTTTGTGGTTGAATCTATTTATAATTTATTTTTGGACATCACATAACTTTATGTTAATACTAATTAATATATTTTTATTCTATATTCTTTATGTATTTTATTTCGAGTGACTAATTTACATTTTGGATGTGAGAATGACCTTTATTTTCATTAATATATTATTCTTTTGCTTATCATATTTTTTTTGTAATTTAGTAATTACATTTACTACCATTTTCATTTGGATCACTATTGAAAACAACAATAGATATTGCTTCTCTAGTGAATTAAATTTATCCAACACAATAATCAATGAACATATAATTGTTGTTGTTTCTTCACCCATGTCAAAAATTATATTCCAACTCTAGATCCAGAAAAAAATTATTTCATTTTATATGTCATGCATTTATATGTTAATTCTTTAATTTTACAAACACACTTCCATAATTTTATATTGAATTACAAAGAAAATTACAATTTTACCATTAGCTAAGCAAGTAGCACCATATAGCTATACTTATTGGCATATATTTGGTTGAAAGACATGTAAGCATAGTTTATTTTCTTTAAGTATATTGTTTTAAAGTCATTGTTGTTCCTAGCATGTGCAAAATGAAATTTCCTAGAAATTAACCCATTAAATTTTTTTGAAAGGTTCCATAATTATTGTTGGGTGGGTGCCAAATAATTGCTTGGATGCTTGATGAGTATATTTGACTTGAATGATAGGCTGAATGAAAATTTTGCATTGAATGAATGGGATTTCAGATAAATTAACCCATTAAATAAATCTAAAAAGTTCTATGAATTTTTTCTTGTTCTGTACCAAATGATTGATTGGATGGTCACTCAGGAAAAATGTATCCTCAACCTACACAGTTTACAAATATATCACTTAATCTTCATTAAATAATATGATGAGATTATCTAATGGTTTTATTATAATGGATAACATAAAAATAATAATTTAAAATGAGATATTATATTATCTTGTTACCAATTTTGATTTTTTTAACATTTTTGAGAGAATTTATTTTGGAAAAAGATTGTGTTTGAGTAGTGGGAATATATTTAGATGACTAATTTGAAAATATTCAAATCCTGTAATAATAGAAGTGGAAGAACTCAAATAAATAACCTCTTATATATTTCACACAATATTTACAAATCTTATGATAACCTGAACCTAAATTTTCTCTTTCTTCAAAATCAAGATTGTCTTCAATAAATGTGCATGAGGAAATACTTATTTACAATATATACCACCTATTATAACTATGATGTTTTTAGCTAAAGGTATAAGGTTAATGGGAAGATTAATATTTAGTTTGGTTCAATATTTCTTAAATTTGGGTTTGGTTTAATATTTTAGAAATTAACCCATTAAATAAATCTAAAAAGTTCTATGAATTTTTTCTTGTTCTGTACCAAATGATTGATTGGATGGTCATTTAGGAAAAATGTATCCCCAACCTACACAGTTTACAAATACATCACTTAATCTTCATTAAATAATATGATAAGATTATCTAATGGTTTTATTATAATGGATAACATAAAAATAATAATTTAAAAGTCATATTTATGCATTTTTTCAATAAATTGAATGTAAAATCCTTCCTAAATTTATAAATTTATGTTATTAAATAGCTTTTTAAAAATATAATTTCAACATCAAATATCACTTTGATAAATACAAGTGCAGGAATTCGAACAAAATAACAATTAGATTTTTTTACCAAAAAAGATGTACATATTATATAAGTTAATTTGAATCAATGAGGAGTACGAATGCACTCCTAGTAAAAAAGATAAAATCAAATTAAATGTATATAGGGTACAACGTAAAATGAGTGAATAGAAACTAAATAAAAAATAGTTTTTATTGGCAAATACACATATTATACAAGGTAATTTGAATCAATGAAGAGCATAACTTCAAGCCAAAAAACAACACATAATAAGTAAATAAGTATTCTAATATATATATATATATATATATATATATATATATATATATATATATATATATATATACAAAAATCATATATATTCCTTTGTATAATAAATTAAATATAAAAACCTTATATGGGATTTTCATAATTTATAATTTTAAGTTATTAAATATTAAAAAAAATCAACATTTCAAATATTAAATATCACTTTGATAAGTCCATTTACTTAATACTTCATAATTTTAAGTTTGAGATTTTTTTTCTTTAAATATAGCTTTGATAAGTATCACTACTTAAAGCTTCATAATATTAAGTTTTACATTTTTTGGATTATATAATATTAATCTTTCTTAATATTTTAAATAATTTGAGATTTTTATATTTTCAATTTTATAATTTAAGTTTAGTTTTGTTAGCTTTAGTTTTCAATAAATATTATAATTAAGAAATTGTAATAATATTTATTTCAATAAGTTTATAATAAATATCATCTTACTTTTATAATATTTATTGTATATTTTTAAATTAGTTTATAATTTTTTTATAAAATAATAGTATTTATTGTGATTAAAATCTTTAAGTGAAAATCACCTCAAAGTAAATTTGGTCTACTCTTTTCGAACCACCCAGTGTGGTTCATCATCAGGACAAGATGAAAACTCTGATCAGGGAACCCATTTAAATAGACAGTAAAGCTCCAACTGATAGTTTGTAAAATAACTGCTAGTTTGACTAAAATAAGAAATAAAATAATAATAATAATAATAATAATAATTTAGAATAAATTAAATGTTTAATTTATGTGATTTCCCGAAGATTTATAATCTAATAAATGTTTAATGTTTATAATTTGAATTTTATATATTTATATTTATTTTTAATAAAAATAATAATTATTTAATATATTTTTGAAGAATAAATTAAATGTTTATTATTTATATATATTTATTTTCTTATAGAAGAAAATAAATATATATAAATAATAAAAATTTAATTTATTCTTCAAAAATATATTAAATAATTATTATTTTTATTAAAACTAAATATAAATATATAAAATTCAAATTATAAAAATTAAACATTTAATTTATTCCTAAAAAAAATATTATTATTATTTTGATTTTATTTCCTATTTTAGTCAAACTAACCGTTATTTTACAAGCTACGACCAAATTTACTTTGATGTGATTTTCACCTAAAGATTTTAATCACAATTTATGGATCACAGAAGTCAAATTCCTAATATAGTATTTATTATTATAAATACTATTTTTTTTTAAATATAAATATAAATTAATAATCATAATCATCATAATATTTAAATTCATATTGAAAATCATATTATTAATAATATTATTAATTAAAAATATTAATAACATGGTTAATATAATATTAATCATATTTTAAAAATTAATTTTTAAATAACATTATTAATCATAATAATTATTAAAAATTAGCATTTGAGGTTATTACCTTATAATGTTATTATTAACTAATAAAATTAGCATTTATAATTAACATTAAATTATTAATATTATTTAAATGGTGACATAAATATTAATCATTTTGATAACTAGAAAAATTAGCATTTAATATTGGAAATATTAAATATTATCAAAACACATTTCTTATTTCATTAATATTAATACTAATATCTATATGATTAATGAATCCAATTCTTTGAGTTGATTAATCCCATAGTTACCATAATTAGTATTTTAAAATTGTGGTCAACCATAGTCAACCATATTTATTTTAGTGAGTTATGTTCATTTTAGGTTTACAATTTTAATTTTAAGGTTTATATACCTTAGGTTTATAATATCAATCCCTTGTGTTTATAAAACATAGGGGTTTTCTAATTATTCCCTTGGGTTTAATATTACCTTGGGTTTATAATATCAATCTCTTGGTTTATTAATCTAAAAGATTGAAAAAATTTCGGTTTGAGATTTTATGTTCCTTAAATATAACTTTGATAAGTCCCATTACTTAAAACTTCATAATATTAGGTTTTATATTTTAGGTTATTTGGGTTATATAATATTGAGTTTTCTTAATATTTTATATAATTTGAAGTTTGTATATTTTTAAATTTTTATAATTTGATATTAGTTTTTAATAAATATTATAATTAAAGAAATTATAATAATATTTATTGAAAATAATTTTATAATAAATATAATCTTACATGTTGAGATAATGCCTCATTTATGATGCATACTACAGATTAGGGATTGGTTTGGTTTGTTGGAGGATGTTGAGAGATTCTCTCAACTACTCCCTCCAAGAGTGGAATTAGTTGGATCTCAGCAACACTATAAATATTGTAATGTATTAGTGTGATTGAATATAGAAAATAATTATTTGTGTGTGAATCCTGTGCATTTCTGCTCTCTCACAATTTCTAATATGGTATCAGAGCCAAGCTGGGCTTAATCCCTCACGGGAGTACCCAGGAAAATGTGAGAGATATGAGATTGAGCATGTTGTAGAAAAGTAGCTTAGTGTAGATATATGATTGTTTGCGAGTTGTTTGACTAGAGTGTGAATTTCGATTTGAATTTAGCAAAAATTCGGTGTATTGTTGTATGCGTGTTGTTAACCCGATTATGAACTGTAGGATAATTCAAAGGATTCTCTGCAGTATATGACAATCCGTGAAGGTAACATCGAACTCGATAGGCTGCAAGATCTGCATAATACACTGGCGGAACCAGTGACACCGGGTTTGTACATCGTTGAAATGTATAGCACAGATTGTTGATCAGCCCTTGGAGCTCGTCAGCAGTGAATTTATTCTCGTCCATCAAAACGTGATAATGTATAGACCTACTGGTGCCCACAGGCGCGTAATGACTGCACAGGTAGAAATCAAACTGATACAGATGGACAATCTCTGTGTCCACAATCGTTCCAGTAGGTACATTGACATCTTGCACTTCAGCGTTACATCCCAAATTGGTCCAGCAGAAGGACGCAATCAATTGAAAATTAGACGCTATCAAAAATAACATTCAGAGGTCCGCACTTAATGATTCGCATGATTCAGACAATTACATTCAAGAATGGAGGCGCGTAGCTATTAAAATTCATAGTGGATCAATCTGTTGCCTAATGAATTCCCATGGCTCATATGCTGGGTATGGCTCCCCTATTCTCTGTATGACATAATAATGACTCTAAGCGGCATCGAAACTCAATTCTATGATGTTGCTTTGAAAAAATTCTCATGTAGTTCGCATGTATGATGTAAATTTATGGCTCACATAAAAATTACAATAGTGTCGCATTAGCAGAGCTGGTTGGTTTCATTATGGAAAACTGCAGCTTCAAAAACCGCCAGTCCCACCGTTCGTAAGAAAAGGGGCAAATGAAAGTTTCTTGTTGCGATGCAAGAAAGAAAGGGGAGACTTCATGGAGTAAATTTTAGGTTTATGCTCCCTGCTCATACAGAGGAACGATCTAATGATAATGCCCTTCATCTATTTATTGGCGATAATGCCCGGAAATGTTGGCCAAAGAAGAATTGTGTTGGTGGAGTGTGTAGCTTATTAATATGTACAATTATGAATTATTATTTTTTTGTTGTGAGTTTTGTGTAGTGCAGAACCAATTATTGAATAATTTAGTATTATTTAAATTAGTCGTTCTTGACGTTGTACAGGGACGAGAGAACAATTGGCTAATTTGATTGTGTGAATTTGTTATATGCAGATCTTGTTGTGCTACGGGCCAAGGAGCATCAGTTACAGGTTACAGTATGAGATCCATTTGTGTGAAGCAGGTCAAGTTGTTAGA
The DNA here is from genome assembly GCA_034641835.2 of Pinus albicaulis. Classification (NCBI taxonomy): domain Eukaryota; kingdom Viridiplantae; phylum Streptophyta; class Pinopsida; order Pinales; family Pinaceae; genus Pinus; species Pinus albicaulis. The sequence continues at coordinate 536,273,633 of CM076571.1, read as the reverse complement.
TTAGCTCTTGAACACATTTAGTATTCAGACCATTTGCCTAACCACTGATGGATAGCCGAAAGTGAAATATCCGACAGATGGTGATTGGTCCATAGGATGGTTCATCACTTGTCAGCTCTTATCGCGGAAGCCCCGATGAGCCGAGTTGTCAATACTATTGATCTTGCAAAGTTCAGTATTGCTGGTCAGAAACAAATGTATTTTAAATGGGCTGAATGGTAGCTCGAAAATGGTGGAGAAAAGAGCGTTGTCTATGAGATTTCAGAGTGGATACAAATGTTAATGAAGACCAGGGCAGACAAATGTTTGTATTAATTTAGTGTGTTCTCCATTTCTGTAATGTAGGCATTAAGGGGGGGTGTTGAGATAATGCCTCATTTATGATGCATACTACAGATTAGGGATTGGTTTGGTTTGTTGGAGGATGTTGAGAGATTCTCTCAACTACTCCCTGCAAGAGTGGAATTAGTTGGATCTCAGTAGCACTATAAATATTGTAATGTATTAGTGTGATTGAATATAGAAAATAATTATTTGTGTGTGAATCCTGTGCATTTCTGCTCTCTCACAATTTCTAATATTACATTTATTATATATTCTTAAATTTCTTGAATTAGTTTATAATATTTTTTTATAAGATAATAATAAAAAATATATCTTAAAGAAAATATAAACATAAATTATTATTAATAATAACAATAATATTCCAATTCATATTTAAAACCATATTATTTATAATATTATTAATTAAAAAATATTAATAACATAGTTAATATAATATTAATCATATTTTAAAAATTAGTATTTATACCATTATTAATAATTATTATTATTAAAAATTAGCATTGAATGTTATTAACTTATTAATATTAAATTATTGATATTATTTAAATTTTTACATTAATATTAATAATATTGATAACTAGAAAAATTAACATTTTATATTGTAAATATTAAATATTATCAAAATATATCTCTTGTTTCATTAATATTAAAATCTATATGATTAATAAATCCAAGGATTTAACCCCTTCTATTTATTAATCCTGTAGTCACCATAATTAATATTTTAAATTTGTGGTCAACTATAGTCAATCATATTTATTTTAGAGAACTATGTGTATTTTAGGGTTTATATACCTTCGGTTCATAATATCAATCCTTTGTGTTTATAAAACATTGGGGTTTTCTAATTATTTCTTTGGGTTTATAATATCACTCCCTTGGGTCTATTAATCTAAAGGTTTTGTATTCCGAGGGTATAATATTATTCATAGGGTTTATAATAATAATTTGAGGGTTTAATATAAATCCGTTGGGTTTATAATAATGGTAAACCATGGTCCAATGTCACATTGTAACAAAGAGTGTCTCAATATGAAAATAAACCATGGTCAACCATAGTCCAATGTCACATTGTGCTAAAGATTGTCCAATATGAAAATAAAGAATGATAAACCATGGTCAACAATTTATATTTTAGGGTTTATAATATTTATCTTAGGGTATATATACCTTATGTTTATAATATTTATCCATTGGGTTTATAATCCATTAAGTTTTAGTATTAATCCCTTTGGTTTCTAATATTGATCCCTTAAATTTTTTAATCTAAGGGTTTTTATTCCTAGGGCTTAATTTTATTCATAGGGATTATAATATTAATCCTCGGGTGTAATATAACTCCCCTTAGTTTATAGTCATGGGAAACCATGGTCCAACATCACATTCTGATAAATATTTTCTTAATATGAAAATAAAGCATGGTCCAACATTTCACTGCGATAAAAGGTTGTCTCAATTTCTAAATCAACCATAGTCAACCATAATAATTCTAGGTCTTACTATATTTATCTTAGGGTCTATATACCTTGGGTTTATAATATTTATTCATTTCGTGTAATATTATTCCATTGGGTTTTTAGTATAGATCTCTTGGGTTTATTATTCCTATGGGTTTATAGCATCAATCTCTTGGGCTTATTAATTTAAGGGTTCATATTCCTAGGGTGTACTATTATTCATACGGTTGATAAAATTAATCATTGGGTTTAATATAAATCCCACATATATGTTTATTTATATTGGGTTGATAATATTCATCCATTACTTATACTATTACTCGCAACCATATTAAACCATAATCAACCATATTTATTTTAGTCAACCATGTTTATTTTAGGGTTTATAATATTTATTTTAGGTTTGTATATACGTTAGGTTTATAATATTAATCCCTTGGGTGTAATATCCATGGTCAACGAGTTGCAAGGTCACATTGTGAAAAAAATTGTGAATATGAAAACCAACCATGATATTTTTAGTGTTTACAATATTTATCTTATAGTTTATATATCTTGGGTTTATAATATTTATCCCTTAGGTGTAATATTATTCCCTTGAATTTTTAGTATTGATTATGTGGGTTTATAATATCAATCCCTTGGGTTTATTAACCTAAGGGTTCATTTTTCTAGAGTGTACTATTATTCATCGGGTTCATAATATTAATCCTTGAGTTTAATATAGATCCCGTGAATTTCATTAACTAAATTAAGTTGAGAATATTCATCCCTTCGGTTTAATATTACTCCCAACCATAGTCAACCATATTAAACCATATTTATTTTAGTCAACCATGTTTATTTGAGGTTTTCTAATATTTATTTTAGGGTTTATATACCTTAGGTTTACAATATTAATCCCTTGGGTTAGGTATTATTCTCTTGAGTTTATTAATCTAAGGGTTCTTATTCCTAAGGTTTAATATTATTCATAATGTTTAATATAAATCCCTTAGGTGTATAATTATGGTCAACCATGGTCCAATGTCACATTGTAACAAATATTGTCTCAATATGGAAATAAACCATGGTCTACCATGGTAAACCATGGTCCAACGGCGCAGTGTGCCAAAGATTGTCTGAATATGAAAATCAAGCATTGTAAACCATGGTCAACCATTTATATTTTAGGGTTTAAAATATTTTTCTTAGGGTTTATATACATTGGCTTTATAATATTTATCCCTTGGGTTTAATATTATACCCTTCAGTTTATAATCCCTTTAGTGTTTAGTATTAATCCATTTGGTTTCTAATATCAATCGCTTAGATTTATTAATGTAAGGGTCCTTATTCATAGGGATTAATATTATTCATAGGGTTTATAATATTATTAGTTGGGTCTAATATAAATCCCCTTGGTTCGTACTCGTGGTAAACCATGGTCCAATGTCACATTGTGACAAATATTTTCTCAATATGAAAATAAACCACGGTCGAACATTGCATTGTGAGAAACTATTATCTACATCTAAAAATAAATCTTGGTTAACCATGGTCAACCATGTTGCAATGTTGGATTGTGACAAATATGTCTTAATATGAAAATCAACCATGGTGAACCATAATAATTTTAGGGTTTACAATATTTATCTTAGGGTTTATATACCATAGGTTTATAATATTGATCCGTTTGGTGTATTATTATTCCATTGTGTATTTTATATTGATTCATTGGGTTTATTATTCCCATGGGTTTATAATATCAATCCCTTGGGTTTATTAATCAAAGGGTTCATATTCCTACAGTTACTATTATTCATAGGGTTCATAATATCAATCCTTGGGTTTAATATAAATCCCATGGATTTATTTAATTAAATTGGGTTGATAATATTCATCCGTTGGGTTCAATATTACTCCCAACCATAGTCAACCATAGTCAACAATATTTATTTTAGCCAAATTTTGTTTATTTTAGGGTTTATAATATAATTTATTTTCAGGTTTATTTAAGTTAGGTTTATAATATTAATCTCTTGGGTCTAATATCCATAGTCAACCATGTTGTAACATCGCATTGTGATGAAGATTGTCTCAATATGAGAATCAACCATGGTCAATCATGGTAATTTTAGGGTTTACAGTATTTATCTTAGATTTTATATATATTAGGTTTATAATATTTATCCCTTAGGTGTAATATTATTCCATTGGACTTTTAATATGATTACCTTCGGTTTTTAGTAATAATCTGTTTGGTTTCTAATAGCAATCCCTTAGGTTTATTAATATAAGGGTTCTTATTAATAGGGTTTAATATTATTCATATGGTTTATAATATTAATCCCTCATGTCTAATATCCATGGTCATTCATGTTGCAACGTTGCATTGTGACGAAGATTGTCTCAATATGAAAATAAACCATGGTCAACCATGATCATTTTAGGGTTTACAATATTTATCTTAGGGTTTATATATATTCGGTTTATAATATTTATCCCTTGGGTGTAACATTCTTCCATTGGAATTTTAGTACTCATCCCTTGGGTTTATTATTCCAGCGGCTTTATAATATCAATCCCTTGGGTTTATTAATCTAAGGGTTCATGTTACTAGGGCATAATATTATTCATAGGTTCATAATATTATTCTTTGGGTTTAATATAAATCCCATGCATTTAATTAACTAAATTAGGTTGATAATATTCATCCATTGGTTTTAATATTACTCCCAACCATAGTCAACCACAGATAACTAAATTCAACCATAGTCAACTATATTTATTTTAGTCAAGCATTTTGTTTTAGGTTTTACAATTTTTATTTTAGTTTTTATATACCTTAGGTTTATAATATTAATCCATTGGGTCTAATACTATTCCCATCCATTTATAAAATATTAGGGTTTTAGAATTAATCCCTTGGGTTTATGATTTCCTTGGGTTCATAATATCAATCCCTTGGGCTTATTAATATAAGGGTTTTTTTTTCTATTGGTAAATGTGGTTAACCATGTCCAATTTCACATTGTGACAAAAATTGTCTCAATATGAAAATCAACCATGGTCAACCATGGTCTAACGTCGCATTATGACAAATATTTTTTGAATATGAAAATCAACCTTCGTAAACCATAGTAAACCATGTTTATTTTAGGGTTTCTAATATTTATCTTCGGGTTTATTTACATTTCATTTATAATATGAATCCCTTGGGCTTAATAGTATTCCCTTGGGTTTATAATCACTTGGGATTTTAGTATTAACCCCTTGGGTTTATTATTTCATTGGGTTTGTAATATCAATCTCTTGGGGTTATTAATCTAAGGGTCCATATATCTAGGGTATAATATTACTAAAATGGTTTATAATATTAATCTTTGAGTTTAATATCAATTTTTTGGGCTTATAATTATGGTCAACAATGGTTAGCCATTTTCTAAAGTCACACTTTGACAAATATTGTCTCCATATGTAAATCAACCATTTTCAACCATCATAACCCATAACCAACAATGGTAAGTCATTACCAACCGTTTTCGCCAATGGTCAATCATGGTCAACCACGGTAAAATGTCACATTATTGAAAAGATTGTCTCAATATGAAAATAAACCATGGTCAGCCATGGTCCAACATTGCATTGTGACAAAGATTACCTCAATACGAAAATCAACCATGGTAAACGACACATAAACATGTTTTTTCAGGGTTTATATTCCCTGCGCTTATAATATTAATCCCTTAGGTTTATAATCATTTGTGGTTTTACTAACCCCAATCTAAGGGTTCACATTCATAGAAAAAGACTCTCTTAATATGAAAATCAACCATGCTTAATTGTTGTCAACAATGGAAAATCATTCTCAGTCATCTTCGAACATGGTCAATCATGGTAAACCATGCCCTAAGTCCACATTTTTCTAAAAATTTGACCAGCATTGCATTGTGACAAACATTATGGGTTGAAAATGTGAAGTTGGGTTACACTTTTTTCCCTTTTTTGAGAAAAAATCTTCTTCTTTTTTTCTTTTTTTTTTCAACTTTCTGTAAGCCAAACAATTTTTCTATTTATAATTTTATTTTCCGATAAAAATAAAAGTCGTCAAAATTTTTATTAGATTTCTATTACTTATTTTTTGGAATATTTACACACGTTTGATATGTCAACTCAACATTTATTTCAGTGTGTGTTCTTTAACAATCAAAGGATTCATAAAAGGTCATATTCAAACACATTGGTGTATTCTTTGAAAACTTTGTGTTTTTGAGAAACAAAATGTGTTACAACAATCTAGACAAAGTCTACTTCCGTTTTGTTATATTTACGAAACCAACTGATTCATATCAAAATTACTAGAATTTTTTGAAATGATCCAATATGAAAAACTGCATATTTTAATATGTTTCAGCTCACACAAAATTTCTCAAATATAATTTATAAACTAAAAATCTAAAAACTACCCATTACAGACGACGAACCAATGTAATGCACCATAATTTTTTCAAATTTTTATAGTTTATTTTGCAAGATACAGAATATTGATTTCACTGAATCATAATGACCTTCAGAAATTGTTTGCACCCATTTTTTTACAAAATTAATTAAAATTAGTAAATATTTATGAAATTCCAGAAAAGTTATATTTCCTGAAAGTAGATTGAATTCTGCAAATGCTTGTCTTGGTTCCGACAGTTAATTCATAAATTTTCATGGAGTTTAATCAGTCCAAAGTTGAAGAAATGTGTTGAGAGACGAGCTTCTGCGTAATTGCAGACGTGTTATTTTGGCCAAACTTTTAAAAAAGTTCGGCCGAATTTTTTTTTTGGTCCCGACGGACCGTCAATTCTAACTTCACAAAAGTTTGGCTGAAGTTTTTACAAAATTTCGGCCGAAATTTTGATCAAATTTTACATCGGCAAGAAAACTCGATGAAGTCCCTCCAAAAAAACATTTCGCGACTATATAAATAGCCGAATCTGGAATCATTATTTTCACATAATTTCGCACATTTCTTCATTTGGACTGATTTTGCAAAGGACTCTTTTTGGGCTTACTTTTCAAAGGACTCTTTTTGGCTTAATATTCAAAGGGCATTTTTTGGAGGTATGTGATACATTTTTTGGAGGTATGTGATATTTTTTTAGATGCGTTTTGGGCTTAATTTTCAAAGGACCTTTTTTAGGAGGTATTTTGTTTTTAGAGAGTTTTTGGGCTTAATTTTCAAATGACTCTTTTTAGGCTTACTATTCAAAGGACATTTTTTGGAGGTATTTTTTAAAGTGATATTTTTTAGAGGCTTTTTGGGCTTAATTTTCAAAGGACATTGTTTGGAGGTATTTTTCTTTTAGAGGTTTTTGGTCTTAATTTTCAAAGGACATTTTTTGGAGGTATTTTTTAAAGTGACACTTTTTAAGAGGTTGGGCTTAATTTTCAATGGACATTTTTTGGAGGTATTTTTTAAAGTAACATTTTTTCAGAGTATGTGTTTTGGGTTGAGGTAAATCTTTTATAATGAGTTTTTATCTAACTTTTTAAATGAATTATTTTTGCAGGACTTGGAAGGAAAAATTTTGAGCTTCATTTCATTTTTAGAAGACATTTTTTTCTCGGATTTTTTAAAGTAAGTGTTTTGGGTTGAAGTATGTCTTTTGTGCAAAAATTTTAAACTGAGTTTTGTTTTGTTTTGTTTTTTTTTTTTTTTTTTTAATTAAATCTTTTTTATGCTTTTTTTAATTGAGGTTTTGTCTAAATTTTTGAAGGAAATTTTTTGAGCTTCATACTCAATTATCTTGGGAAATCGAAGGAATTGCAAGAGAAAATATGATCAAACAAGAGACCCTGAGGAACATAGAGAATAGGGGAGAGAATATCGCAACAAAAAAGCGCTCAAATATTGAAAGGAAAAATCAACCTCAACTAGAATTTGAAGCAGGTATGTAAATGTAAATATTATAAATTTGATATTTAAAATTTTCCTAGTGTAAATTGTGAAACTTAAATTTTATTTGATGAACTAATTTAAAAAATATTTTGCAATGTAAATAGAGAGAGATATTCCTCAAAACATTGATGATGAGATACAAAATTTTGAAAGAGAAAGTGAAAGAGATATTGAACCAATGATTGAAGATGGTGAAAATGTTGAAAGAAATTCAAGTGAAGAAATTGAATCACCAGGTATGTATATATATATGTTGAACACGTGTATTATTGAAATTATGCATAATTATTAATTTAGTTATTTATTGAATATGTAAACTTATTATGTACATTTAATTCTAATATGTACAGATGAAATCAATATCGATGATGAGATGTTAGAAAATGTTGACATTCACACATATGGAGATAAAAAAGTTGATCATGTTATACGATATCCTGTTTATCGCATTATTGATTCATTCTTCAAAGATGAAACTGTGACAGTTCAAGCCCAATTATTGAAAGGTCTCTTAACATCAAGGAAATTAAAAGAAGCTACAAATTTATTGGGTATTCGAAAATCAACAAAAGATAAAAAAATGAAGGAAAATATGATACAAAATATAAATAGTGTTCTAAATTTAATTAGAAGATCTAGAAAGAAAAGTGATTCAGATGCACGTAGAGAAATACATATGGCAGTGGTTTCATCAAGTACTAAAGAGAATCACTTGGTAAAATCTATGGCACGAGCATTAGGAACCTCACGAAAAACTTTGCACAAACATCGGAAATTTCGATTGCAAATAGATGTAAATGATGAACTCGCTTGTTGGATAGCTATTTGTAGGAAACCATACAAAGATAGACTTGGATAAAATGTTAAAAAAAAATATGAATATTGGATGAAAAATTCACGTGTTTCACCCAAAGCAAGGGAAGTTATGCGAAGAAGAATAGAACGAAATTAGTTCGAAGAACATCCAAAACATTTATTGGACAACACTCAGATATAGTTTTTCAATAATTTCAAAGAAGAGAATCGTGAAATTGATGTCTCAATCAGTGATTTTGTGCAACAAAAACCATGGTATGTAAAACCTATCACTGTATGCGATACTTCTTGTTGTCGTTATCATGTCGAATTTCAGTTATATTATGACACATTCCTTAATTTTGGTAAAAAAAATTGGAAATATTCACCTCCTCCTTCCACTATCCATGATTTCATATCTCAAATTCTATGTGGAAGAGAGATCCATAAGTTATTTTACCAGGAGAAATGTGTTGGTGGTAAAAAATGCAGTGATTGTGGAAATTTGACTAAATTTCAAAGCAAATATCGTACTGATATAAATGATCAATCATTATCGAACATGAAGGTGAAATATAAGAGATGTGAATATATCCATACATCGATTCAAGGTTCAAGTGCTAAAAGAATTGATTTACAAGAAGAAGAAATTTTTGTGATAGATTTTTTGAGAAAGTTTGAGGCGGAAATTTATAAATACACCAAGCATTCCCATAGAGCTCGATGGCAGGACTTGAAATTCAAAAAATCCCATGAATTTTTTCAACCTTGGACCATTTTGTGAGTAGTTGATTTTGCATAAAACTACACATTTGTTCCACAAAAAGGAATTCAGAGTGAATACTATCATTCTGACCAAGTCTCCATATTCTATATAGACATGCTGAACAAATTGTTGATCATATAGAAAGCACCAGTGAAAATCAACATGTTATTAAAGAATATCACTTTTATATCAGTGACGATCGTACACATGATACATATTTTCTACAACACTATTTTGAAAAGATTTATGACTCCTTGAAAAGTCGTGGAATAAAATTCAATGAACATTGGATATGGTTAGATGAATGCGTTTGGGTCAATTCAAATCTTCACGATCATTCTTTTGGTTGTGTCGTCTTCATATGAAAACCTACATTAAACATTGTTGGAATTTATTTGAGACTGGTCATGGAAAATGAGAACATGAAGGTGCAGGGGCATGCATAAAATGAGCACTTCAAAGATATCAAATAAACCACTCTGCAAACCGACTTGTCTCAGTTGAAGAATTTGTTCAATGGTGCATCCCTGCACTAAGCCATGAGACTAACCGATCAAGGGAAGTACGAAGGTACATTCAATTTATTTTTTATTGTATTTCTAAATTTAAACAGTACAGTTATCACAATGATTATATCTTTGATGGTATTTTGATATCATATTTATAGTCTTCTTTGAATTTTTCATATAGGTTTTTTTGGCATATTGTTGTCCAAGATGTATATAGATCGATTAGAGATGATGTTGAAACAATAAAATGGACTCAAAAATTGCATTCAATTAAAGCAAATTTGCCCATAAATGTGTTTGCATTGGATAAAAGAAAATAATCTTGTTTTTGTCATGTTTGTATAGAAAACATAGAATCCAATGATGTTTGTGAAAACAAAATGTATGTAAAAGATCGACAACATACAGAACTAAATACAAAGGGGAAAATGTCTATTCCAAGCTTTGAAGAAATGAAATCAGAGGAGACTACAATATCATCTGATGGTGACCAAGTTTCTGACCTTGTTAGAGAAGGTAACATTTCAATTTCTTTCAAATGATAGAGATCTATAAATAGATAATAAAATAAAGTACACATGTTAATTTTAAATTTAATTTTTTTTCTTAATTATGATCTAAATTTAAATACATAAGTTTGTTTTATTGTGCAGGAGATGTTTTTGTTGTAGTTACACCTACTATGAATGATGAAAATGTGAAGTATTATTTGATGTGTTGCACTGAATGAAAGATGAAATTATTAGAAAGCTATAATGATCACAGGTTTACATATGACAGAGCGTCTATTATACTCAAAGGTTATTTTTTCCATCAAACTAATCAAAGTGTGGATTTTGTTTACTTTCAAAACTATGACCCTAATTTCATAAGTAGTCAATATAGTCACTTGGTGTGTGCAACACACATAAACTTGATAGAGGTTCAATCAAAGGAAAAAAGGGAAAATTAAGAAATGGAAAATGTCAAAAGCAGATCATGAACGGATCATTGAATATGGAATTCCATTGAATATTTTTTATTGAACTACCCAACAATTTCTTCTCTTTGGATTCATATTTTAGAACTTCTAGAACTCAACTAAAAATTGAACTACCCTTTTATGTTATATGTACTTGAGTGTTTGCACATTTACATTGCTTTGGTACATGCACACGATTAATTTATACTCGTGTACACATACACATGTCTAGATTATCTGGTCTAAACGATTTCATACATTCTCTAGTACAATTTTTCATAATGTCATTATTGCAAAATGTACATATCTGTGTATCTAGCATAGTTGATATAATGCAAATTTGAAGTTGCACGATTTTGTTTTAGACATGTGTCTATTAAAAGTAAATTATAATTTATTCATTCTTGAATGAAAAATGTGTGGTACGTTTTTTGTAATTTCTAGTTTACTATCAACTAAAAGTAGCTTTTTTATGTACATTAATGAAAAATTTTGTGTACTGGATATATATGTTCTAATGCAATTTTAAAATTCTATGATTGTTTGACACATCTAAGAACACCTAGAATTTTATGATTGTTTTTAGATATATACATTGTTATGTATTATACTTCAATCGTTTTAACATATATTCAAGCATGTACTTCAACCATTTTTATGTACATATATTCATGTGAACTTTTTTTTGTTTGTAACTTGGGCTAAACTATATTAAAAACATGAAAAAATGTACATATGAAATGTACAGAGATGGAAAGCAGTGCTTAGCCTATATCCCTGCGTGGTCATGTTCAAAATAAACCAAGTTTGGGGCTGCCTCAAAGGAGGAAACCAACCCCTTAAGAGTGTAATACAGTATTGTAATAAAAAATATTTAGTGGCCCATATAAAAACAAAAGAGCTGAAGTATATCCTAAGGTGACAATCATGGAGTTCATTCATCTTTGTCTATTGCCTAGTCCTATTCCTTTATCATGCACCTATATTCTATAACAATGGCTTCCTACTTAGATGTGGGCATTCGAAGAGGCTTCAGAGGGGTCGCATGGACGATGGGAGTGATTGGGTACTCCACATCGTAATCTCTGGTCCAGACACCTTCCGAGTCCATAACCCAAATGCCTATCTCCTCCACTATGGGATTGTAACCTAGAAGTGGGTTGGTTTTCCTGGGTAAAGGTTGCACAAATTACGGAATAGTGGATTTCCTACCTCTTCTACCCTTGGGCTTCTTCAGAGGAAAAAAATTCTCCCCATGAATGTTATCAAACACTTGAGGAACCATCACCTCATGGCTATCAGATGCAGAGCCCTCGATGGATTCCAATCGTTGGTCATTTCCACGGTGAGAGTGGCCTAAAAACACACCTTTGTAGCTTCCTCTGATGGGTTTATGATGCTGGCGTGGGGCCATTGTATGGCTTCTGACCTGTACATTTTATGATTGTTTTTAGATTTTAAAACATCAATATGTATTGTACTTAAATATCACCTAAATATTAGATGTACATCCTAAAATTATATAACATTCACACACATGTTCAAATGCATAACATACATACCAATGTATGTATGTCTTCAATGTAATTTGAAATTTCCATCTAGATTCATTTTATATTTAACAAATAAAATGATAAATTGAGTTTTAAGAACAAAACATTATATCACAACATGTTGGGTTGTTGACCAAGTCAGAGAGAAATATGGGGCAATCGGTCATTACCCGCGTGCTGAAGAGGATGCGCTAAACATAGGGATTGGGAGCACCAAATTAGTAATAATATATTTAATTTATATGTACATTTGAAACTTAATAATGCACCTTTCAAATGTAGTTACATATATATTTCATATTTTAACTGTTGGGTTATTATAAGGCACATGACACTATGATTTTTTAACTTTTATAGGTGAATTTGTTCCCATCTATGTGGGCATATGGACACCATTTTCGCACATAAAATGTCAATGATGGACACATGACACGAGACGGTGGAGTGGAAGTCGAGTTTGATCAATCTAGTCGATCTAGCCACCGTGATAAAAACCTAGTATTAGGGATGTTAGGTTATGTTGGAAGATACAAGAGATCATTGAAGTGGATTTCTCTTCTTTCCAATGCGTTATTTTTTGGTGCAAGTGGTAGGACACCATTGATCGGAATAATGTAAAGGAAGATCGCGATAGTAGGCTGATATGTATCAACTCTAGAAAGATGTGGGATGAAGCTAAGGAGGCCTATGTTTTCCCCAAACACTACAACTAGGTGTTTTTTTTACCCAAATGCATTAAATAGGGATTGGTGGTTCGTATTGAGACATGACTGTATATCAAAACATATTTTTGAGAACAATAGTGTTATCATGCCAAGTGAGTTGGAAGATAAAGAGGGTGATCATGAGAACCAAGAGTGATATGGTACATGTGTTATTTCATCAATATTTATACTTTTTAAGATGGGTTTTTATAAATAAGCGGACTTAATTACCTTTAACTTATAAGACTCTTTTTTTTTCGAAACATTATAATATGTATTTTGAATTAATTGGTAATTTGCATTGTGTTTATGTTAAAATCAACATTTCACTTGATAATTTGTAATTATATTGATCTCAAAAACAATGGCATACTGTATAAAGTTCTTTTTTTTGTATGTAAGATCATCATTAAATAATGATAATTCTAAAGTACATGAATTTATTTGCATTATTTTCTAAACTTTATTATGTTACAAAAATTCATATTATTCTAGATTTATTATTTTACAATTATTTATAATTATACAAATTTACAAATTTTAATAAAATCATTTCACATTAATACAATTAAAATTTTACAAATATTTTATATACAATTAGAATTACAATTACAATTTTACAATTTCACATACAATTATAATTAAAATTACAATTACAATTTTATAATTTTACATACACATACAATTACAATTACAATTACAATTTTATGATTTCACAGTAATACAATTTAAATTTTACAAATATTTTACATACAATTGAAACTAGAACTAGAATTACAATTACAATTACTATTACAAATTTACAATTTCACGTACAATTACAATTAAAATTACAATTACAATTTTAGAATTTTACATACAACTACAATTACAATTTTAGAATTTTACATATGTTATACCATTACAATTACAATTTTATAATTTTACATACAATTACAATTTTACAATTACAATCATTTCACATTAATACAATTAAAATGCTATAAATATTTTACATACAAGTACAATTACAATTACAATTACAATTTTACATTTTCACATACAATTACAAATAAATTTACAATTATAATTTTAGAATTTTACATAGAATTGCAATTTTATACTCACAATCATTTCACATTAATACATTTAAAATTTTACAAATATTTTACATACAATTACAATTAAAATTAAAATTACAATTACAATTTTACAATTTCATATACAATTACAATTACAATTTTAGAATTTTACATACAATTGGAATTAGAATTACAATTTTACAATTTTACATATATACAATTACAATTACAATCATTTCACAATAAATTAAATATTACATGTACAATTAAAATTTTACAAATATTTTATATACAATTACAATTACAATTTTAGAATTTTACATACAATTGTAATTTTACATATATAAAATTACAATTACAATCATTTCACAATAAATTAAATATTACAATTACAATTAAAATTTTACAAATATTTTACATACAATTACAATTACAAATACAATTATAATTTTTCAATTTTACATATAATTAAATTTAAAATTTCAATTACAATCACGAAAGAATATTTAATAAATTTCATGATTTAATATTAGATTAAATTAACATCGCAATCATGATAATCATCGTACAAACATCATATTCGACTAAAAAACACATTCAAATTCGCTAACATCATCTAATCATCGTGATCATGATTATCTAACAAAACACAATTACCATTGTATAACATCATCACAACACAAACATCAAATATACATCTCATGTCAAATAATTGCTATCACATACACATCTATCTGCAAGTTGCACATTAAATGAACATATCTAACATGACCTAACAATATACACATCATGATGATCACCAACATGTAAATTAAGTACAACTGCAACATGAACATAAAATACATGGACTATATATATATATATATATATATATATATATATAATGTCAAAAATATACAACTATAATATAAATGTAAAATATCAGGCGCTCATGGTACATGATGAACAATAGTAGTACTAGTCGAGGCCTACTCAGTCAATGGAGCAGCCTTGACAAGCTCAGATAGATGTCAATCATCACGTGCCTGCTGATCTGGTTGTGCCTCATGCTGATTAGGATGAACTGTCGGCTACTCATGATGACTCGACATGGATAGTCCAGCCTGCTCATGACCATGAGTACTGTTGAATGTTGCAGGCTGCTAATCATGATGATTCAACGTCGATGGTCTAGCCTGCTCATGATCAGGAATGTTGGATGTTGTAGGCTGAGAAGGATGACTCGACATGGATGGTCCAACCTGCTCATGATCATGACAGTTAGTCGATGATGTAGGCTACTCATCTACGGCGCGAGGTGAATGATGATCACTTCCCTGATCGTTATCTTCAAATGTTGTGTCATTACTCCCCTGTCGACCGTGTACTACGTCTCAACCACGCCTACGTCGAAGGGCCCTCCTCAACCTCGTAACTAAGCTGGTAGCCCTATGATATGCCACATCAGGGTGAACATGTCATGTGGCATGCCTCTCCACATCTATACCAGCCTAGCATCGACCTATATCTCTCTCATAGTGGCTGACCTGACTCCCACCTCCACAAACAGTGCATAGAGTTTGTCGCCCAACTCCATCCTCAATCTATTGTTAGGCCTATGCCTCACAAAAGGCGGTACAAGTGCACCATGAGGACCAGGTCTATCTGCATTGGCCTGATCCTCGGCATCTCCCATATCCTGATCGTCATCAGGATCTACACTTGGATCATTTGGTGGCGGTGGCATCTCATCGCCATCAAATGACCCAATGTTTGTAAACTAAATATAATTACACAACAATAATTAGATAATTCATTAAACAATTTAATAAAAACAAGTTAAAGAACAATGTTAGAATAAATTTAAATAAAACATTAATATTACCTATATTATCCGGCGGTTCATCATATGTGAAGAGGATGTTGGCACACCCTCGCCAATACAAACCAGCATATGGACATGGGACCAGAATGAAGGGATGCTCATCAACAGTGGCTAGCAACTCCAGTGCATCATGTGATATCCTCACGGGAAACTTTGACTCACCCCTCTTGGGCATCATCTATCCCCACATATGCATTTGTACATGCAACATCGACCTATGAGTTTTTCGAACAAAAGTAGGCCTCGTCTCTAGAAACCTTTAAAAAATAAACAAAATAGCTCTGAAGCAAAAGGGAAGTTCACCCTCCCTTGTGCCTAAGCACCGCATCTATCTAAAATTGTATATAACTACCGCAAAAAAATGGCAGACCACCTCACAAGTCGCGGTGCCTGTAATAAAGAATCAAAATAAAATAGAAGCAGACAACTAATGTGTTTCCCATCGCTAGTATGGCGTGCAATGGTCGAAATCAGTAGTGAGAGGCACCTCACCTCCTCTCCACCAAATGAAGCAATATGTAAATAACCTCCGAAGACCTAAAAATCTGAAGGAGACAGTATATCCGCGCTAATGTATCTCTGGGAGTGCACTAACTGACTCCCTGCTGCATAGCCAACTGGGACCTCTGGGAATGAGGTAAAATCCACCCTTCTCCTTGATAGGCTAGTAATGAAATAGTTTTCCTCCTCATTGGGCATGTACCACTGGTTAGGACCAACCCACAAATCCTATAGGTGGGCATTCCACCTGCGGATAAGTTGTCGCAAAAACCCACCATGGCCCTTTAGGGATGTATCTTCCTCATAGAACTTGAGGAGGCCTATATCCTTTAGGAGCCCCTAGGTGGCTGCTGTAATAGGGCGAGGGTACGTATCTCTCTCCCTCTCTCATGCCCATGCTATACTAGTCTGCTTGTTGTTGTTGTTGTTCCCTCTCTTCTCTCCTTTGACGTCGCCAAATGATTGACATATTAAATACATTTTTTTCATTAAGTGATACATGTATTTAGGAATATAAATATATAATTTTTTTTGAAAAAAAAAAAAAAGAGTCGGTGTGCCACAAAAAATAGGCATGCACCAGTAATGGTGCATCTTTTTTTGTTGCGCACCGGAGGCGGTGCACCTAAAAATTTTCAGTGCACTACCCTCCTAGCATTGTTACAAGGTGAATGGTGTAGTGGTATAATATACTGCATCGTTGACTATGTACCAGTGTCGGAAGGGCGATACGGTGACCAAACTATACGCCCTAAGGCGTATAGTTTAGGAATCGCACGGCCATCCTGACATCACTACATAGTCAACGGTGAGGTCATTTACATGACTCCACCGTTAGCTATGTCAAGTTCGGGGAGGCAGTTCGCTGACAAAATTACCCACCTTGGGGTGGATATTTCCATCAATGCACCGCATTCCCGCAATTCGACATGATCAACGATGCAGCCGCGTAGCCAACTCCACCGGCTTTTTTTTTTTTTTTTTTCTTTTTCTTTTTTTTTTTTTTTTTTTTTTTTCTTTTTTTTTTAAATTAAGGTGCATCGTTTCAGTACCACCCCAGAACCGGTGCGGATATCATTAGCACCGTTCGCACTGCGGTCTGTAAATTTACAGGTAGCACTGCAAATCGGTGCAAGCGGAACGGCTCGAGCGCACCGCGCATGAAAATTTTTCTAATTTTTTTAAACTAAGGTGAATTTCAAGCTATTTTAGAAAACTAATCCACTAAAATATTTAATTATGGAAAAACAAGGAAAATACCTGTAGATTTGGAAGTCCAGGAGGCATATTGGCTATAGAATTTGCAAAACTAAAATTTGCCCACCATTTTGAAAAAATCGAAATGGAGATGGTGGGCAATGGACAACAGCATTGCGTGCAATGGGAGCACCAACGGTAGGGTGCCTCACACAAGATAAATTTTCACTGGTGCTTGAGAGATCTGTTGCACTGAAAAGTGAAAAATGCAGATTTTTGGCTATAAATTTTTTTTATTTAACCTTGTTCCAGTGTGCGTGTTTTATAGGGGCACCGGTGTGGTTTCGTAAAACTACACCGAGTTGTTTCAGTTTTGGTGCGGGGTTTTAGGACACACTGGTTTGAAATCTTTGTAGAGAACCAGTGCACTACAGTAATGAGACGCACCAGGCGGGTTTATACCGAGCGCACGATGTCTCGGTGTGCCAATTTTTTGTGCGCACCAGTGCTTTCTCTAGTTGAACGCAAAAGTGCGGTTTAGGATGATAAATGCACCAGAAGAAAAGCATCCGCAAAAACCTCCACCCGCCAACCTCCTCTAGTAACCTCTGCTACAAACATATGTATGGGCTATTACTATAAGGGGTTCCTCAAAAACATCCGCTAGAGGTTATTTTCCTTGTAGTGTATAAATTACATTTTTTAATGTATAAAATGGATAAAAAATTACTAGGGAATAAAATAGAGAGACTACTTAAAATGTTTTAACTATAGAAAAATATTTTTTTTCATTTTCTTTATATAATGAATATAAATCTTTTTATCTTTTAACTATTTTTTTTCTCTATAAACTTGATATAATATTACGGTGTTTCATATGGACCACGAAATATTTGATTTATATATTTTATTTATGGTTGAGAATGAGAGAAATATTTTTAGAACTTCTCCTTAGTATCGACTGAGTGAGATTATTCATGGCTTATTATAATTTTAATTAAACAAACCAAATATGTATATTCATTTTTGTTTTTTTTTTATTATTCCTATGTAAAACATTTTATTTATGGTTGAAAATGAATGAAATATTTTTCCCATTTCTCCTTCGTATAGCCAATGAGATTATTGATGTTTTATAATACTTTTGATTAAACAAACCAATATATGTGTGTGTGTGTGTGTGTGTGTGTGTGTGTGTGTGTCACCTCAAATTTAAACATAGAAACTGTATCTGGTGTAATAATGGAAATTAATAAAAACAATAATACAAAATTTAAATCACCAAAAAACATTTAATGTCAATATTAAAATTTGTATTAACACAAGGATTGAAATCCTAAAATCCAAATATATTATCTAATCCTATCAAATAGAGATTGTTCTCTATTCTATTTAGAGTTGATTCGAATTCAGAGTGGAGTCAAGATTGAAATCATGCGATTTAAAAAATTAAAAAAAAAAAAAATTTGTTTGTTTGTGAATATGTTATGATTTATGGGAATTTTAACTTTTTAACAACTTACAATATATAAAAACAATATGTATATATTCTTGAATAGAGATGATTTAAAAAAAGTCCTCCCTTCATGGTCTTTCAACACAAATTTCAAGCATAAAGTAATCTTAATCTACACACGCAACCCAATATGGTAATTAAGGTTTTTTTATTTGTTAATTACTTCAACCTCCATTTAAATAAAGATATTTGACCATTTTGAATATTTTTCCCTCTCAAAAACATAATAAAGTATTTTCAATGGATAGATTTTGATTTGGTCAATAATATTTTATTATTTTCTAATTCCTAAGTTAGATCAATACTTTGTTATAAATAAGATGGTTTTATATTCATTCTCCACCTTGATCATTCTCATCATCACCACTATCATATCATCACATTTGATCTCTCACTTGAGTTCAAGCAAATTGAAGGAGATAAATAGATCACTGAAGCACAAGGACATCAAAAGGACCCATCCCATGGAGGGGGGTCTATAGACCCAAGGTTATATGCTCTCCTCACTAGATGTATATTTTTCATTAATACAATTTTAATTATTCATATGATCCATTAGGTTGCTACACTATTATCTTCGTTGTTATATGTTTTTGGTTGTATAAGATCTTTTGTTGTAGAGTTTTATTCCTTTTTCGTTAAAGATATGAACCATAGGCAAACATATTTTGTAGTTATGGTTACTTTTCACCAGTGACTTAAGTGAAGCATTTTTGTTACACTTCTCCAAAATATTTACACTAAAAAATGACTAATTTTTTTCACAACTTTTCTTACCCCATTTCCTCTTTCTTTCACCACTTTTCTTGCCCCATTTCATCTCTCTATCACCACTTTTCTTTTGCCCATTTCGTCTTCCTTACCATGTTGATTGATTTTGATTTGGTGGTTAGCAATCGGGGGCTTGGTCTTATGAAACACTCTCCATAAATCACTACAATTTCTAAGATGGAGGTCAAATATAGGTCAAAATTGATCATGTGTTTCTCTCTTTTAGGGAGGCCAAGAGAGAAAATAAAATTTCATACACACGCCCCTCTTCACAATACACAATTGGTCCATGAACCAGCAAATTCGTTCATTAGAGGAGATTTAATCCTAAAAGTGCTCGTGAAATTTTTACCTACATAATATGTAAACCAATCAAAATCCTTTAAATTTAAAAAGAGAAATATGTAAATATTTTCAAGGGAAAATATAAAAAACTATTTTTTTATTTGTATTTTTGGTTTATCTCCTTATAAGTTAATTCAAATTTCAAGTGTATGCACTTGTTGGATGCAGAATTAAATTCTGCATCCAACGAATACCCATTATGCATACTTTTAAGAAGACCTACATTGATAAAAATTGAAGATACATTAAAAAACATGTTTTGTAATGTATCTTCAATTTTTATCAATGTGGGTCTTTTCAAAAGTTTGCATAATCGATACGTGTTGGATGCAGAATTTAATTCTGCATCCAACAAGTGTCTACACTTGAAATTTGAGTAAACTTGTAAGGAGATAAGCCAAAAACATAATGAAAAAAGTAGTTTTCTTCTTTTCTTTCCAAAATTCATGACTATTATTTTATTAGTTTCCTTAGGAGGCCACTTATATGCTAAAATTTCCTCTAATGCACCTACAACCAAGCCCATTGTCAAGGGGAAGGGGAAATATTTAGTTTGTTTGACGACTCCACCAAACATTGTGGTGGCTCATTCAGTGTAGTACCTGCTCACCATTGTGAATGGAAGTGTGCCCAGTGAGGCAAAAATAATTCGATTTATCAATTAAATTGAGGAAGGATTTACGAATTTTTAAAACATGTAAGATTTCAAAATATTCATTGGAAAAAGATAATTTTCAAATCATAATGATGTAGCATGCCAAAATTTATTCTTTATATTTTATTTATATTTTACAATTGTTGTTGCATATCAGGTATATTTATTTATATTTTAAAATTGTTAATATAATGAGAAGGAATATGTGAACAGGATATGATAGCGACCATGCAATTGTTAAAATAATAGGGATTCTATAATGACATTGATAACATTATTATTCTGCAACATTGTTTGGAGTTGTGACAACCAGCTACACATCCTTCGCCTTGTGCAAGATCACTAAGCCCTTCTTTTCCATTTTTCAGTCTTGTCACTTGATTCAATTAGACAACTTATATTTTATGATTGCTTGGCTGGAATGTGAAATTTTTCGATAGGGCCCCAGTAAGTAAGTTCAAAATTCATTATGATATAGTGTAAACCCCAGTAAACATTGGGATCAATTGTTCTCTTATTATTTGATCGTATCTCTCTAATTAGGAAACATTATTGGTTGGAGAGGCGCATTATATAGCTTGCTATGGAGGTGATGTGTAAGTATTTTCATGCCCAAATAAATTAATGTCGGATAAAGTAAATGAAATTAATTATATAAATAGAAAAATAGAAATCAATTAATACAACTATTACGATACACCTAAAAATAGATTCAAAATCCTTCATACTCGCTCGAATTTAAAGTGTGTCTTTGTGCTTGCTGTATTTTAAGTGAGTTCTTGGAGTTTAAATATTGAAACATTCGTGGAAGCACTATTTTGCGTATTTTTCTTCATGGAAGATTTCCATATGAAAATCTTAAAGCAGATCCCGTACTGGATAATTTTTTATTAAGCATGCCTCAAAGGAAAATTTCAAGTACATAATGTTTATGTTCAATTTATTTTTATGAATGTAATAGAAGATGGAGGCATCTTGAGATTTGGGGAATGTTTGAAAATATAATTATTGATTTTGGGAATGTTTGAAACATAATTATTATTGGTTTTTTATGTGAAATAGATATTGATGAATGACGATAGAGTTCATGCCATATAAGTCTTGACATGCTCGGTTTGAGAGATTTCTTTCAAGGAATAATATGTTTTAAGACACTTAGTCTTCCTTCACAAAGTACTGGAAACAACAATTGCTCACATATAACCTCTCTTAAATATATGACCACGAAGACTCTTGTTTTTTGCAAGCCATCAAAAGAGGCCATCAAGTTTGATCCACAAAGAACAATATGGTACTCTATTTCATTGCCATCTCCATTCAGTTATACTAGTATTTTCGTAATGCTATGAATTATATATTTATTAACAAGGGTAATAGCTACAATGAAACATAGTCCCTACCTCTAACTCTAATTAAGTTGGGTCTGCATTCATGTCTCTGCACATGCTCCACACAACTTCCCTCGCATAACCACATCCATACAACTTCCTCTGCATTGCTAACTCTGCACATGCTTCCTATGCATAAATCCACACAACTTTCTTTGCATTTTGTTTTTGATGCATAAAAAAATATTGCCACTTTCTATGTTTGTCTTGATCTTGGTTTCTAGTTGTAAAGATATTTGAATTTTTATTTTATGTTTAACCATTTAGGAATTGAATGCATTGTAGCAGCTACAACTGCCCTCTAAGATTTTTCCTTTTCTTTGATTTTCGAGCATAACCTTCTCTTCACAAGAGAATATATTTCACTGCTACTAGGAATTCATGCTTTGATTGATGTTTATCATTTATTTGTGTTTGATTTCAGTTGCTTTTCACTTAGTTAATTTTCGTAAGTCACAAGTTAACCTCTTGTCAAAGTCTTGCACAACAGTTTTCAGCTTCCCTCTAGAAATTGTGCAATCCATGATGGTATGGAACCTTGATGATTATAATTGCACAGTCATGACTGGAAGTAAGCCTTGAGCTTAGAAACTGCACAGTAATGACAATCATCCCAGCGCTGAGCCCAGTATCTACGCAATCCCTCACTTAGCTTAGAAATTGTGCAATGCACTAAGCCAAAAAGTTGCCCAGTTCCCGAAATTGTGCAATGTGCATAACAAGTTTTTTCTCGAAAAAGTATATAATCTAAAAAACAAAAAATCATCCTCAAAATTT
Organism: Pinus albicaulis; assembly: GCA_034641835.2. NCBI lineage: Eukaryota > Viridiplantae > Streptophyta > Pinopsida > Pinales > Pinaceae > Pinus > Pinus albicaulis. The sequence goes on along the minus strand of CM076571.1, from coordinate 536,250,539 downwards.
AGGGATCTATTTTTAGTAACCCGAAGGAGGCACACTTGCTTATTTTTCAAACTTTCACCATGTGTCATTTTTTCCTTGACTTTTTGCGTGCACGTCATAAATCCTAATTTTCTCAAATATATTTAATCGACTCCCCTTGAACTCATTTTCACACTTGATATTGGATCTCTATCATTCCCAAGGAGATTAGGGAACCTTTGGTGTGTTCATCATAGATTTTTCAGGTGAGTTTCAAATTTATCGCTTTTTGTCGCTATTTACCGTTTGGCTTGTACGAGTCTCTTTTTTCTTATTTATTTGCATGATTGGTGGAATTTTAAATTTATTTTGCTTGTAGAAGTTTTTTTTCAAGTTATCATTTTCCTTTCACAAGTATCGCATTAGTTTCTTCATTTTTTCGTCAATGGTTGTCATTGCGATGACACTCCTCACCAGTTTCATTTTCTTCCCTCTTACTTAGTTTATACACTAGATTTATCTTCTTTCATTCAAACTTATTCATATATTCACTCAAGCCAACACTATCTCTCAAATCTACTCGTTTTTCACGCTTCCCTTGGGAAGATCTATCATTCCCTTGACTGATTTTCACTTCGCCGAGCTAGGCACTTAACAATCTGAAGGCTCAAGTTGAGAGCTTGGCCTCTGGAACTACGCAGTGCATAGTACAAGCTGGCCTAACTGTGAATTTCCCAGTTCCAAGGCTTATTTTTCATTCCTGGCCACTGAGACTATGCAATGCGTAGTCTCTCCTATTTGACTGTCAAGGCTACACTTTTCATTGCGCAGTCTTAGGCCTCAAGCTTCGACCCTGAATGTTGGGACTATGCAATGCGTAGTTCCCTCAGGAAGTCACACCCTCTTGCCAATGAAAATTGAGCAATATTTCCCATCGAGTGCTCGATTTGTTTCTTGAACACGCCTTGAAAGTATTTTTTCTTAAAATTGACGTTTGCTTGCCATGAGTGTCTTTTATGTCCCACAGGTACAATGTTTGTTGAGAACCTCTCCAGTAGTCACTGTTACAATGGAACCCAAGAGATATGCCTCAAAATAAACCACTGAAAGAAGTACTGGGGAAGAAGTTGTGAAAGTTTCGGTTAAATTTCTAGTATATGCATACACTCAGCTATTTGTAGAAAAAAAACCCAAACTGACATGGGAACAGATTAAAGATGCTTTTGCAATGGACTTCGGGATAAATTTAGAGGACCGACAAGTGTATCTCGACATCTGTCAATCAAAATTATATATGGTTGAATGCAGGTATCCAGTGTTTCCTTGTGTCGATGTGGTCAGCTGGGTTGTCTCACAAATTGATGAGAAAAATATGACATTGAACAACAATGGCAAACATAAGCTTGCTACATTTCTGGTAGCATATTTTCAACGGATTTTATCATCTTCCTGAGCCACTAAATATCATGGAATCATTGTTTTATGCCACCCACAACTATGAGAACTCGAAGGATATCCTCAAGAATTGTGGGAAGGAGTCGTCGAAGTTTAGACAAACGCTCACCCACTTGTACAAGAAAAGGTCACTCAGGAAGGCCTACCAGATTTTGGTCATCTTAGCTTGCATAATATACATCCAACCGAGTACAGAGACCCTCCCTGAGGGGTGGGACATCTTATCGAACTAGGTGGTGAATGAGGGGAAGTTTTTCAACTAGTTATACCTTTTGGCACATCAGTTAAGATCCAATTTAGCACGAGTGCGGGAACCTCCCAAGGGTGAGCAAGCAAGGTTCTATATGTTTAGATAGTTACTAGATGTGATCTGTGCACAAAATAAATTTCATGGCATGAACTGGATGTGGACAAAAAGATAAATTGTCGTGCATATCTATTTTAAGATGCTTTCAGATTGCAACCATAGAGGAGTTATAGAGAAGCTTACGGATCACATCATCATCCCACTTTATAGGCTTATCTTTCAAGAGGACACACCTTGAATTTGACAAAGAGTAATGGAGACGATATCATAGATTGCATATTGTTTCTCCTTACTGGATGGCACATGGCCCCCTCTTCCTTTTTAGATTAGATTATATGATATTTAAAAACTCAAAGTTGCATATATTGATTCGAAAGCCATAATTGAATTTGAGTTCGATACTAAAGACTTCAATCTGTATGATTCGAGGGGAATTTGCAAGGACCATTGTGCGTGAATATACTACAACTTGTTCAGCGAGGCATACCAATGGCTGGAGGAGGAACCATGGAAGAATTACTATAACACCTCTAGACCCCATGAGCCAATCAATATAGATGGGTCTTCTCAAGTTTTTCCACAAATGGCAGCAGTTCCGAAAGAGATGGCAACAAAATACAATAACCTGATTCAAGAGAAGGGAAAGAGGAAGGTTGATAACATTATAGAGGAGGATCAAAGCTAGAAGATGCAAGACAATCCTATCATTTAACAAGTAGCTTTGGTGATAGAATAAAAGAGGAGGGGGAGGAAGAAAAGAGAAGAGTGGAGGAACAGAGAAGAAAACCTTAGAGGAAGCAAAGTTGAGAGCACAAAAATAAAAACAAGAGTTAAGGGAACAAAGAGACCGAAGGATAAGAGAATAGGAGGAGAAGAATAATATGGAAGAAGAGGGAAGGCAAGGTGTCATAAAAGAAGATATGACACCCATAATGATTGAAGAGAAGGAACAAGATCAACCAATAACAGAAGAAGTGAGTGAACAGATGCAGGAACAGGAGTTTACTCAGCAGATTGAGCAGTTGATTGAAGTTGTATACATGGATATGGGGTTGGAGCGTGAAGATGAATATGTGGACCTAATGCCCAGTGCACTACAGGTCATCGTTTAGACTCCACCACCTCCAACCACAGAGTTAACCCTAAGCGAGGAAGGGAAGATAGTTCCCCTTCATGATGATCCAGTGATGGATGTGTGCAACCTATCATTTGATGAACTCGAGAATAATATTGTACAATCATGAAAAAATCACTACTTGGATGATCATGCATCACCCACATTTATGAGAGAAATGGTGATAGTGGCAGACACTAGTAATAATCCAAATGCTATTTCCGATGACAAATTGGCCTTTATGCGTGCAACAAGATCTAATACTCAGTATTTGAAGGCCGAGAATATAAATTTGGTACAAAATCTACATGCTTTTCGATAAGAGAATGAATAGCTTTGTGCAGTAGTGCAAAATGCACCGTCTGCATAGGTGTACATGGAGGAGATGAGAGCAGTGGTACTTGTTGAGGTATCCACACTTGGAGACACTATGTGAGACCTCTACGAAGAGTTGGTGACCTTCGATAAGGAAATTTTTTGCTTACTTGACTTGCAACGAGAGAGTAGAGATTTTGTCACGATCCTCAAGAATATGCAAGCTTCCATCGTCGTCGTGCATGACTGGACAATGCGATACAAAGGGGCACTGCTTACACTGGTGAAGAAGAGGAAGTTGCATGAAAGGCTAGTGAAAGCAGGAGTTTGGATGTTGATCCACAATAACAAGCAGCTCACCTCATTCATCAGACACTTTCAGGCCTCATGTGTATGGATATATAGCAGTTTTGAGTTCATGGTGAGAAACCATGGGATCCTATCAGTTAGCACAGTCACTGAGATTAAATGCAAATGACAAGTCTGGAAGAAGATCGATTAGTACTTGGAGCAGATGAAGCAGATGGCCACCTGGGAGGACTTGGAGCTAAATAGACAGAAGATGCAGACCTACATCAGTGTCCCTATTTAGATCAGAACAACATTGCTCCTGATTGACAAATAGGTTCAAACTGGTTCCAAGACATTGTAGCTGGATGTTATGGAGGAAATACTATGCTTCCAGCCTAACACTATCACATAGTTTCGGGAGACCATTGAGCAGTACCAAGGTTGACAATAGTATGTGACCAAGAGGCACCAACCCAAATTTTTCCGGCTTGAGCTCACCCCAAATCTCGCATCATAGTGTTTTGTCTTGTTAGGATGCCAAGTTGTATCTACCCTATTTTTTCTTATATGGGTACGAGGGGAAAATGCAATATTATTTGTAATTATTATAAAATTTAAATTCCAAGTGTCGTTGTTGGAATGTGAAGAGTCATACGTAATACGTTGAAGAGTCATGAGGGGAGTCCAAGAGTCACAACTGGGGCATACCAAGAGTCACCCCCCTTTGTTATAAATATATCCTCATAACTCTTGTAAAGGGCTTTTAAAATCAAAGCTTTTGGCTAGGATTAGGCCTAGAGAGAGCTTCAGAGTTTTGTGTGAGCTTCGACTTTTGCGTAGGGTAGAGGGAGCATACTTCTTTCAAGGAGCAGGTGTTTTACACTTCATGTTCCACTATTGGGGCAAGTGGCTTGTCAAATGTTGTATGTATGATTGGAACTATCACTTTTAATATAACTCAGAGACGACACACTTTCATGCATATATTGTTAATATAATAGGACTACTTTTTTTGTATTTGCGATGTGTGTTTTTTAGCTTAAGCATATTCTTATGAACTATTTCGTTTCATTTTTATGTATCTTGTTGGATGCGTGTTGATGTGTTGATATGTCACCGTAACTTGTGGACTATTTCTCTTGTTAGTTCGTGTGATGTATTTTTGCTCATGTGTTCCTTCTAAGTTGTGTACTATTATAGGCTCCCAAGGGGTGCACCTTGTTTTCCATTCGTGTATTGGAACCATCATACGTTGTACTTGACTCTCCGCAAGGTCGCACACTTGTTCTCACCAAAGACATCGGGCACCACTCTATGCATTTATGAAAACCAAGGTATATCATTAATGCCCCATTGTTGGGACTCCTACTCCAAACAATGTGAGGTCTAGTTAGGACTTCATATTGGGGATATCCCCTGAATGTTGGTGGGTCTGGCACCATCAAAATTTATGGCGCTAGAAGGAGGGCCAGATGACAAGCTGAGCCCTTGAAGTATATTTTGAATTTCCACACTCATTTAATGAATTCTTCCATAATAAAACTCCTAACACAGTGTTTCTCTAGAGATTTAATATTACAACTGCCGACGAATATCATTTGTGACTTTTCACCTCTTAAATTTGATGGCGAGGGTGAAACAACCATACTTGAGCATACTGAATTTTTTCTTCAAATTTTCACAAAACACAACATCGTCGTTGAGGATGTTGGTTGTTGGTTGTTCATCCTTATGTTTGAAGGGCGTGTAAGGCAAAGGTGTCACATGTTGAACGATGCCTCCATTCATTCTTTCAAACATCTTGTCACAAAACAATTTCGTGCTTTTGACAAGTGATTATAAACATTTGTGCAATAAAATTTTAGAATTGCAAAAATCACTTGATGAATCATTCCATCATTTTCACAATTGTTTTATGAATTTATGTTTTGAGTTTCCAAAATATGAATTTGATTGTAATTTCTCATCTGGGATATTTTAGTATATTGTTCACATTTGACAAAATCCACATGAGTTGGAATCTTTTGAGCCAGTCCCACTTTATCTCAGTGTTAGAGATTCTAAATTTGCGACGAACAAGGTTGTTGTTCCAAGTGACCCTCCTTCCGCTTCTCATAAAACATATCTAGTTCTGCATGTTGAGGTTGGAGATATTGAGAACTCATCTGTTTATCTAGCACCATCTCCTCCCACCCCACAAGATCAGAATTTTTGCACAGGTTTTGACTGTGAGTCTAATGGTTGTGACAAAGTGTTATCTCCTTGCCATCCATTCTTTGGTCCCTCTAATCCTCTGGATTATGAGTGTTTGTGTTCACTTGTTTAAAACATTTCTCTTAATGTTCACAAGGATCAAGTGGTTGTGTTGAGAAACCAACTTGCAATATCATTTATGATAAGTATGTGTGGGATCACATTGTTGAACAATAATTTGCAATGGAGGATGACTTCCTTCCTTTCGTAGCTCTTCCACATCATCCTAAAATTTTCCATGATTCTATCATTCCGGTTGAATCTTGTGAAAAAATAGTTTTTGATCATGCTAATAGGTCCTCTGATCATTCACAGAACATGTGGGATGTCAATTTTTCATCCAGATGCGAAGAGGATGAATCTTTTACTCTTGATTCACCCAATCTCTCATCTTATCTTTCTGAAAACGTAGAGGGTGATATTTCTCGTTTCTTATCTCTCCCTCTATATGATTCATCATATTATGAGGATACCTCCATCCGTGAATTTGAAATTTTTGATTGTGGCTATCGTGACCTTTTCATTGATTCAGTTGGTCATGATTCTGATTTTCCCATTGTTGATTTTTCTAAGTCGCGGACCTTTGATGATCTACCTTCTGATAAGTTGGAACTTCCTCAATTTGTCGAATAACTTCATCCTAAGATGATGGTTATGTTAGGTTCTCATAGCCTTGAGGTCAGTGCCACCTCCGATCAGAAGAATGTTGAATATTTTTAGGTTCCTCATCACTCCATCGCACATATTGAATATCAATAAGATTTACAATTTTTGCATCCTCCACCTATGTTAAACGATCCTATCGCTCACTCGTTAGAGGAGTCATACGTAGCAAGTATTGTGGAAAAATGAAAAATTTCCTTATGTTTGTTCGCCTTCGTTTTTCAAAAGTTGGTGTTTGTAAGTCTTTGACTCGTTATGTGTTACAACACCATGATACAACTATAGAGTGTTTTTCTTGTGCTTTTCGTTTTTTCTTTTCTGCGTGTTCATCCAAACTTGGAACGTTATGGTTCACACTGTACTCTCTTTCTTTTTTAGCTTTATTCTTGTATATCTTTCCTGACATGAATTCCCTTGACTACATAATCCAACCAATGCATGGGCGGATTCATTGGAAGTATCACTTCACGTGAGTTTTTGCTATGCTCCAGGGAAAATTTTAAGGATGAAAATTTATATTAAAGTTTAGAAACCTTGGCGAATCTTACTAGTCCCTAACATGAAAAATATAAAATGTTTAGCGATATGTTTGTAAAAATATTCAAATTTAGAATGATTTTATATATTCTCTATAAAATTTAGGCAATTTTTAAGGTAAAATAATTTTATGATATAAAATCTGGGCGAATAATTTTTGGGAAAAATGGAAATTAGCGAATCTTTTTTCTGGAGAAAACATAGAAAATTAGCCCATCTACGAATATTAGCCCCTAAAATTTTCCCTGCTATGCTCTGCTTAGGTTAGGAGTAGGAGTAGTCCTTTTCATTTCTTTGTTGTTTGTTTTCATTTTCTTTTCGTTCATTCATTTTCATTTTGCTCCTTTAATTTACTTTGTTTTTAGCTATAAGTTAGTTTCGCATGAGACCGTGTTTGGCTTCTGAAGCAAACATGGTGAAATCCACGAGGAAGTTGTTGTACTATCAACACTTTTTTTTTTTTGTATTCCCTCTCTTTGTGAAAATATTGAATTTTTTTAAGTTGATGATACTCTGATGGAAAATACGTTCCTTGTCGGAGAAAATCGTAGTGAAATCACGATGTTTGGATTTTAATTAATACAAACTAATCTAATTGGTTTCATCTTTTCGGTTAATCCTTGTCAACCTATTTGAGTAGACCAAGGAGGGGAGGCAAACCTTAAAAAATATTTCATATGTATCCATAAATATCCTTCTCTGAAGGGACAACATCTTCTGCTCTCAATAAGTCAGGATCCTCTTCCTCCCCATGAAATAAATAAGTGCCTATGCACAATTCTTTGAACAAAAAAATGAAAAAATGAAAAAAAAAAAAATGGCGAAAGAAGAGAAATACTTCCTGCGCAGAGAGGTGAAACAAGCAACTCGATCGGGGTACTGTCCAGGCTCGTTGGAAACATAAAAATGTTTGTGTTCCTGAAGTGACTCCGTCATGGTACTCTCCAAGCCTACTGGTAGCAGAGCAACACCTGAGATTAAAAATAAGACTCTGACAATTTCTTTTACTTGTGCACTTATATACTCCTCATCCCCAATCGAAACAACTCGGTTGACTTGCCTTGGTTACTTCGTCACCAATGAAGAGGACGGATGAGATCATGTATTTAACTCATACTAAGTGGGGAAGTTGTGGTGATCAGTGAATTGAAAAATACTTCCGGAAAGGTCAGACTAGCTTTGCATGAAACAAGATTCATTTAGAGAGCTGGAGTTCTACCAGTGTGTCAGCAACGTTGTAGCGGCTACAACCACCCTCCAAAATTTTGCCTTTGTTTCGATTTTGGAGCCTAACATTATTGTCACATGAGCATATCTTGAAATGCTATCAAGTATTCATGATTTGATTGATGTTTATCCTTTATTTGTGCTTTTTTTCACTTGATTTTCACTTAGTTAATTTTCCTAACTCACAAGCTAACCTCCTGTCTAAGTATTGCACAACAGTTCTGGGCTTTCCGCTAGAAACTACACAATCCATGAGGGCATGAAGCCTTGATGACTAGAATTGCATAGTCATGACTGGAAGTCATCCTTGAGCACGGAAACTACACAGTCATGACAGGAAAACCTACACTCAGTCTAGAAAATGCACAATCCCTCACTGAGCTCAGAACTCGCACAGTGCAATAAGCCGAAAAGTTGGCCAATTCTCAAAATCACGCAATATTTCTCAGTGATATGGATGGAAAGTTTTTTCCCAAAAAACCAGAAAAGCTAAAAAAAAAAAAATCATCCCAAAATTTAGGGATCTATTTTTTAGTAACCCAAAGGAGGCACACTCGCTATTTTTTCAAACTTTCACCATGTGTCACTTTTTCCTTGACTTTTGGCATGTGCGTCAAAAATTCTAATTTTCTCAAATCTATATAATCGGCACCCCTAGAGCTCATTTTCATGCTCAATATTGGATCTCTAGAATTCCTGAGGAGATAAAGGAACCTTTAGTGTGATTGTCATTGCTTTTCTGGGTGAGTTTCACATTTATCGCTTTTTGTCGCTTTTTATCATTATGCTTGGGAAAGTCTTGTTTTTCTTATTTCTGTGCATGTATGCTAGTGTTTTAACTTGATTTAGCTTATAGAAGTGTTTTTTTAAGTTATCATTTTCCTTTCACAAATTTCGCACCAATTTCTTCGTTTTTGCATCGATGGTCACCGTTTCTGCAACTCTCCTCATCGATTTGGTTTTCTTCCCTTTTACGTAGTGTTTGCATTTGAATTGTCTTGAGTCATTCAAACTTACTAATATTTTCACTCAAGCCAACACTATCTATTAAATCTGTTCATTTTTCACACTGCCCTTGAGCAGGTCTATTATTCCCTTGGTTGGTTTTCACTTTGCCCCACTGGTCACTACGCAATATGATGGCTTAAGCTGAGAGCTTGGCCTCTTGAACTAGACAGTATGCAGTACAGGCGAGACCAACTGCACATTTTGATGTTCCAGGGCTTAGTATGAATCCTTGGCCACTGAGACTACGCAATGCACAGTCTCTCCCAGCTAATTGTCGAGGTTGAACTACATATTGCGTAGTTTTAGGCCTCAAGCTTCGACCCTGATTGTTTGGATTGGGTAATCTGAAGTTCTCTCGGGAATTTAGACCCTATTTCTAGTGAAAATTGCACAATATTTCCCATTAGATGCATGGTTTGTTGCTTGAACATGCCTTGAAAGTGTTTTTGCTTAAAACTGATGTTTACTTGTCATGAGTGTCTTTTATGCCACACATGTAAAGAACTTAATGAGAACCTCTACAGAAGTTACTGTTATAATGGAACCCAAGAGAGTTTCCTCAAATTAAACTACTGAAAGTAGTATTGGGGAAGCATTTGAGAAAGCATTGGTTAACTTTCCAGTATATGTGGGCACTCAACTGTTTGTATAAAAGGAATCGAAACTGACATGGAAGTAGATTAAAGATGCTTTTGCAATGGACTTCCGGGCATATTTAGAGGGCAGACAAGTGTATCTCAACATCTGTTAGTCAACATTATATAGGGTTGCATGCAAGTATCCAGCCTTCTCGTATGCAGATGTGGTCAGTTGGGTTGTATTACACACTGATGAAAAAATTATGACATTCAACAACACCAACAGACAAAATCTTGCTACATTTCTGGCAACATATTTTCAGTGGATGTATCATCTTCCTGAGACAATACATGTCATGGACTCATTGTTTTATTCCACCCACGACTATGCGAAAACGAAGGATACCATCAAGATTTGGGTGAAGGATTCATTAGAGTTTAGATAAACACCCACCCACATGTACAAGGCAAGGTCACTCAGGAAGGCCTATAAGCTTTTGGTCATTCACCAACCAAGTACAAAGACCCTTCCTCAGGGGTGGGCTATCTTATTGAACGAGGGGAATCCTTTCAATTGGTCAGACCTTTTGGCTGATCAACTAAGAGCCCATGTAGCATAAACCGGGGATCCTCCCAAGGGCAAGCAAGCAAGATTCTACATGTATCCATACTTATTGGATGCAATTTGTGCACATAATCAGTTTCCTAGCATGAACTGGACGTGGACACCAAGAGAAATTGTTGTGCATATCTATTGCAATATTATTTCGGATTGTAGACATCGAGGATTTATGTAGAAGCTTACTGACCACTTCATCATCCTGATTTACATGCTTATCTTTCAGGAGGACCCACCTTGCATGTCACATAGAGCGATGGAGGTGATATCAGCGATTTTGGATTGGTTCGCATTACTGGATGGCACTTTTATCAAAGTGTTCGATGGGAAGAAGTTGTCACATCTTTTGCCAAGATATGCAACTGAAAAAATTGTCATGCAAGAAGTATCTTATCATATTGCCACAGGGTTGTTAGCAACACAACACACGACAAAAAAGGCACAATGGACCACTCTTCCTTTGCATATCGAATTATACGAGATTAAGAATCTCAAATCTACAGATATCGAATCGAAATCTATTGTTAAATTTGAGTTTGGTACTAAATACTTCAATATGTATCACCCGAGGGGAATTTGCAAGGACCACTCTCCGTGAATATACTACAACTGGGTCAATGGGGCATACCGATGGTTGGAGGAGGAATCATGGAATAATTTATTAAACACCTCCAAACCCCGTGAATCGATCAATATAGCTAGGACTTCTCAAGTTTCTCCATAGATGGAAAGAGTTACGAAAGAGACAACAGTAGAATGCAACAACCCAGTATAGGACAAGGGAAAGAAGAAGGTTTCTGACCGTGCAAAGGAGGAGAAAATAAAAAATATGCAAGCATATCCTATCATTGAACAAGCAATGTTGGTGATAGAAGCAAAGAGGAGGCAGAGGAAGAAAAGGGCAGAGTAGAGGAAGAAAATTTTGGAGGAAGCGAAGTTGAGAGCATAGAAATCAAAACAAGAGCTATGGATAGACTGAGAACTAGGAGAAGAGAATAAGAGAAGAAGTAGAATCAAGAATAATAGGGAAGGAAAGGTGTCACAGCGAAAGAGACGACACCCATACAGGTTGAAGAGTAGGAACAAGATCAACCAACAACAGAAGGAGTGAGCGAACAGATGCAAGAATGGGAGCTTTCTTAACCAATTGAGAAATTTATTAAAGTTGCAAACATGGAGATAGGAATGAATTCGCAAGATGAAGATGTTTAACTGATGCCCAATGCACCACAGGTCACTGTTCAGACTCCATCACCTCCAAACGCATATCCAACCCCGATTGAGGAAGGGGAGATATTTCCCCTTGATGGATGCTTCCAATCTACCATTTGATGAAATCTAGAAGAAGATTGCACAAACACGGAGAAAGAACTTCTCGGATGAACATGCATCACCTACATTTATGAGAGAAATGGTGATAGTGGCAGACACCAGAAATAATCCAAATGCTACTGTCGGCGTCGACTTGGACTTCGCAGGTCTAGTGAGATCTAATACTTAGTATTTTATAGTTGAGAATAAAAATTTGGTACATAACCTATAGGTTGTTCAACAAGAGAATGAAAAACTACGTGCAACAACACAAGATGCAGCATTCGCACAAGTCTACCTCGAGGATATGAGAGAAGCGATACTTGCTAAAGTATCCACACTTGGACACACTATGCGAGACCTCTATCAGGACTTGATGACCGTACATAAGCTAGTTGTCCACTTACATGAATTGAAATGACAGAGGAGAGAGTTTGTTAAGCTCCTTAAGAATGTGCAAGCTTCCATCGTCGTCGTGCATGATTGAAAAATACGATACAAAGGGGCACTGCTTACATTGGTATAGAAGATGATGTTGCAAACAGAGCTAGAGAAAATGAGAGTTCAAATGTTGATCCAGAACAACACGCATCTCTCCTCGTTTATCAGAAATATTCAAGCCTCATATGTTTGGATATATAGTAGTTTTGACTTCACGATAAGAACCGAGAGGATCCCATCAGTTGGCACACTCACCGATATTAGAAGAAAATGGAAATTATGGCAGGAAATCGATCAATACTTGGATCCTATGAAGGAGATGGCCAACCGGGAGGACTTGGAGCTGAATAGACAAAACTTGTAGACCTACATCGGTGGCCTTGTTCAGATCAGAAAAATGTTGCTCCTGATTGAGAAATAGGTTTAGAACGGTTCCAAGGCATTGTACCTGGATGTTATGGAGGCAAGAGTTTGGGGAGACCGTCGAGCAATACCAAGGTTAGCATCAATATGTGATCGACAGGCACCAAGTCGAAGTATCCTGGCTTGATTTCTCCCCAACTCCAACATCATATTTCTTTTTCTTGTTAGGTTGTCAATTTGTCTCTACCCTATTTTGTCTTATATGGGTACGAGTGGAAAATGTAATATTATTTGTAATTATTATAAAAGTGAAATTTAAAGTGTCCTTTTTGGAATGTGAAGAGGCATATGTCACTAGAAAATTTGGCGGAAATTCCAACAGCCAATTCGTCGCTATTCCGACACATAGTCGTCGCAAGAGCGACAGTTCGAGGGCGGGAAAAACGTGGTTTACCATGCCATTGCAGTTCCGACGCAATTAAAGAGTGTCGCACTATCGACACTTTCTCCGTCGCTTCCAAACAAGCGTCACTCTTCCGAAATTTCCCAATCCATCGCACTTCCGACCTTTGTAAATTGTCGCACTTCCGACGAAATGTGGTCCGATGTTTTGAACGTCGCTCTTCCGACGTTTGTAAACTGTCACAATTACAACGAAATGTGGTCCGACGTTTTGAATGTCACTCTTCCGACGTTTGTAAACTATCGCAATTCTAATGCAATGTGGTATAACGTTTTGGACGTCGCTCTTCCGACGATTGTAAATTGTCACAATTCCTACGAAATGTGGTCCGACGTTTTGGTCGTCACTCTTCCGATGTTTGTAAACGATCACAATTCCGACGAAATGTGGTCCGACGTTTTGAACGTCGCTCGTCCGACATTTTTATACTGTCGCTCTTCCGACGTTTCTGATCTGTCGTAATTCCGACGCTTACAAGGCATCGGTATAGGGACGGCAGGTTCAATTTTTTTTTAAAAAAATTGAAACTTTAAAAGAGGAAAAACGTTGTTTTGAATATATTATATGAAGTAAAACAGTTCATGAAGTCATTACATTTTCACATCTGAAGATTGGAACCCAAATATCCATCCAGAAAAGTGGAAGTCCCACCCCAGACAGTGATAGAAAAATATCCCATGTCACATAGAGGGACTTGATATAAAACCTAGTAACGGTCCACATGGAGATTATCGACAAATCTGAGAAAGCATCCAAATATGCCCGAGGCATCTATAAGAAAGTGAAATAGCCGTATGTAGAATAGTAAAGCAACAGATAGAGTACCGACGTCCATTGTTCCAAATACAAATTAAAGTACCCAAAATCCTTGAACAGAGAAAAACGCTAATCATGTGAGGAGTGTGATATGTCAAAAATATAAAAATACCATCAGACCATATCAATAAACCAGCAACATAGACCATCATCGCTAGTTTTGAAGGCAGAGTGATAAACATTAATCATTTTTTTTTCACAAGAGAAAAAACGTTGTTTTGAATATATTATATGAAGTAAAACAGTCCATGAAGTCATTACATTTTCACATCTGAAGATTGGAACCCAAATATCCATCTAGAAATGTGGAAGTCCCACCCCAGACAGTGATAGAAAAATACCCCATGTCACATACAGGGACTTGATATAAAACCCAGTAACGGTCCACATGGAGATTATCGACAAATCTGAGAAAGCATCCAAATATGCCCGAGGCATCTATAATAAAGTGAAATAGTAGTATGTAGAATAGTAAAGCAATAGATAGAGTACCGACGTCCATTGTTCCAAATACAAATTAAAGTACCCAAAATCCTTGAACAAAGAAAAACGTTAATCATGTGAGGAGTGTGATAACCATCTGCAGAAACCCAGGCTCGCTTGTAAGATCAGGCTCGCTTGATTCCAAAATTGGTAACCATCTGTTGCACCCGAGATGTAAGGTTCAGGCTCGCTTGTTTCCATTAGTAGCCTGCTACAGCATCCACCCTGCTCATAGAAAAAAGGTTCCTGTAGATATACAGAGAAAGAGTATAATACGTAGACCATATAAACATGGCTCTGTATTTCAAAAAACAGGTTTAAAATAGAAATAGGCCAACATTTTTTTCTAAGTAAAGTTAATCTATTAACAGTGGGAATAAAATTACACCGAAGTCAAAATCATTGCCCAGACTCATGGCAAATTTGTCATCAAAAAATTAAGAAGATTGCCCTCATACGGGGAAACCAGTCTTGAACGTTTAATTTACAGAATTCAAAAATATTACAAAGGTCCAGCACAGTAAAATAATCTAAAAGCAGCCCAATTAAGTGGGCCGCGAAGCAAGAAAAACAAATTAACCAAACTACTCCTCCGGCTCCTTGACGATTTGGCGCCATCCTTCGAAAGGTCTAGGATCGCTAGGTGCTACCTCCACATTCATGCCACGGCTCCCCTCTTGAAGGCCCGAATGTTGGCCAGCTTTTTCTGAGCTTAGACCCGCCGGACGGGTGCATTCTTCCTCCATTTGGGCCTCCTCGTGGAAAACCACAGTGACTGAAGTTGTAATTCGTGGGCGGTTGAGAGAGAAATTAAAGGAAAATTTCGCAGTGCGCGTCGTGGGAGAAGGTGAACTAGCGGTGGGGAAACGAGGAGCAAGAGAATCCATACGGTGGCCAGATCCTACAACCTGACCCTGCCCACTCCTAGTATTTGGATAGTGACCTGCATAATCACTGGACTGGCCGGAAGACAACTCGGTTGAGGGGCTGGAGGGAGTGCGCAGGAGCTGACCTCTAGTGCTCCCCCTACGGCAATGCATCCTTTGACGCACGCGAGGCATGGGTGCAGTCTCACTAGCAGTGGGCACAAGAGGAGACGGAGAAGCAGAATTCCAAGAAACAGAGGAAGACAGACAAGGACCAGACTGAGAGAAATGAAGATATGCAGCAAGGTCTACGCAGCAGTTCAGCTGGCCACTTCTCCTTCTCGTCACAGTGAGCAGGCAGTGTAACCCAGCAACCGGCTCGTCTGAAAAACCATAGCGAAATGCCATTTTATCGACCCGACTGCAATGCAATCGAAGGACGCTCGTCATAATTAATCTCTGATCATTAATGAGAGCCGAAGGCCGGATCATATTGGAGCATGCAGAATCGCTAACGGGAGTGGAGGTCCGATCTTGAACAGTGTTAAAATTTAATGCGATTTGATGTGAAAACCTTGGAACTTAATTGAACAGCATTAAATCTTAATGCGATTGATATGAAATTTCCACATCCATGTCCCGTCGCCTTAAATGCCATCGAATGCACCCGCAGCCGGGAGCAGGGCAAGTTTTTATTGAGGACATGTGGCAGAAATTGATTGGAGCAGATCTTTGTTTGGGCCACTCGTGCAATGGAAATCCAGACCCGAAAAAGATTAGGGCAAATTTGATAAGAAATTCACGTCACAACTCTCCCTCTGTACGCCAGCCCAACTTCGCACCTGAAAAAAATTAGGGCAGAATTCATTTGGTTTTCGCGTCACAAAATTGGCCGACGTCAGCAGGCTATTTTGGAACGCGAATTTGGTTTGAATTATGTTTTATCGCCGTTTGAAGTCCGGCGGACTCGACTTAAGAACAATTTTGTTTGATCCCATCTTATAAAATTTGTGTTGGTTTTCTTTAATAATACACATATTTATAATAAATCATGGGAATACCACATTAAACATGTGGAAAAGTTATATAAATTATTGAGAACAATCATTTTTATGTAAAAATATCCAAATGTGCTTTTGGGAAATAAGAATTTGAGTATTTGGTTCATATTGTTTTAAAGGAAGGAGTGAAGTTGGAGCCTCAAAAGATGCAAGCTATTACAAAATGACCTATTCTTAAGAAAATCAAGGTTCTTAGAAGATTTTTTAGACTTACATGATATTATTGATAATTTGTTAAGAATTATGCATGCATTTCAAGTCCACTCACATATCTCTTGAAGAAAATATCATTTATATGGAATGATGAGCCTACTTTGGCATTCTCTCTTTTAATGGATGCCATGTCTTCTACACCAACATCGGTTGCACCTAATTTTGGTAAAACATTCATATTAGAGTGTGAGGCACTAGGACAAGGAATTTACGTAACATTAACACAATAAGGGATATCATTGGCTTTTAAAAGCAAGGAATTCAAAGAAAATATTTGGTGAAATCTACGTATGAAAAATAAATGGAAGCAATATTACATGCAATAAAAAATGGAGATAGTATATCATTGGGAGGTACTTTAAAGTCAAGATATACCATGATAGCATAAAGTGTTTTTTGAAGCTATGGATTTCATTGGAAGATTAACAAAAATGAGGAGAAAAAATGCAAATTTTTAATTTTGAGATAATCTGAAAAAAGGGTAAGGAAAATTTAGTACATGATGCTCTTTCTAAAATAGAAGAGGCCTCAAATTTATATCCAATTACATTTTCTATTCCTAGGTGGCTAGAAGAAGCTTAATAAAGAGACAAAATTGTTGTGCTTTCGGAACCTGACCTGAGGATTGGACATGAGTTAACAAACAAAAGGATAGCCGAACCAGACTTGCACCCGTGGTCAAACCCTGTACCAAAACCACGAGCGAAATCACAAAAGCGGGTTGCCCATATCGCACCGCTTTTGCGGAGTAGGCGATATTTCCTATTCGTGAGTGATTCCATAGGGAATGCGACACGTGGCGAAGTGACCCCCGGAAAACCACCGTTTAACCCGCGCCATCGCACGTTAAAGCCTGACTTTGGAAGCCAAGCAAAATTTCCAAGAGTCGTTAATTTGGAGAAGGACCATCGGATGGTGGTCGCACGTTGAACTTGCCTGAAGGTTAACTAAGGTGTGCGGAGGATATCCAGGTACGATACGAGTGTTTGATTGGTTATTGATATATATAGGTGGGGCCGGAGTATAATGAAATTGTTTAATTAAACAATTGGAAAATAATTAGCATAAGTCTGGAGCATGATTGTTGTAAGGCTGGGTGGTGAAATATAGAGCCGAAAGTTCATTACAAGTTATTTATTTAAAAAGAAACGTGGAGTATAAATACAAAGTGTTGAAAGTTAAACATTGGTTATAAGGCTTGGAGATAATATAAAGTCGGGAATATAAATTAAAGTCCAACCATTGTGGATAGTATTTATTTATCTAATTCTATGAATTTCTACGAATTTGATAAATAAACCCGAAGAAAGAAGAAGTCAATTAAGACTCGGGCCGGAGGAAAAGAATGGGGTAAACCAAGGGAAAATGCTGACAAAGCGATTATAGATACACCAGCTCTCCTTAGGGGTCCAATTTCAGTTTTGTCGCGTCACACGATGATCTCTCTTCTCTGGCATTTACTTGTATTGAAGATCACTATTCTAGGAATAAGGAGTTATTTTCTCCAAAAATAACCCTAGCCAAACATTGAAAATGCATCAAGGAATTCTTTCTATGCTTCATAAGTACATTTTTTTTTCAGAAGAAAAAAAACACTGCATATATTAGATATATCAATACATAGTCGAATACATTCTTAGATGAACAAGTTCAATGAGAAAATTAGCATTGCAAAGTCAACCTATAAACTGCTGATTCATGAAGTGAATAAGCAAGTTAAGATCTGACTAGAAAATCATAATCAGGGGGAAGTAGTTCAACCCCAGCAAAATGTTGCAGTACATTTCTGTAAGGATGTACATTTCTATGCTTCATAAGTACATATGTTCTACTTCTAAATCATGTCTTGGAAGTGGTTGTTTTTCTGGAAATTATTCCCCAGTTGGTTTCATACCAAAGTCTTTTTCACGTTTTCAGCATCCAATACATGAAAAAGATAATGGTTTAAAACAACATAAATATTTGAAATTTTGCAAGAATTGTCTGGCACACTTTGAATATGAATTTTGAAGTCAAGTGCATGATGCTATATAGGATCAAGTGTCATTTTGAATACCAAATGTTTCACAAAAAACTTCTCAACATGCTACCCTGCAGTAAGGATTAAATGACAATATTGCATCAACTATTTCCATAATAAAGTGCACCTCGGCCATAAGACTAAACAACTACAAATGTTGTAGATCTAACAAGACCACACAATCAAATGTATTCCACAAGGCCAATACTGTATGAAAAATGAAAAGGAGTTTGCAACCAAAAATACCTTGGGCAACTAATTCAATTAGATACACCAAACCATCAGCAAAAAGGAAAACCAACCTACTTGGCCCCAATATTTTCAACTGGGTCCTCTAATTCAACCAATAAAAAGGCCAAAACCATAGCATTGAGATACATTTCATTACACTGTCAATAACAATAAAATTTGACTCAACCATAACCCTTTCCTTTTATTATTGTGAAAAGCTTTATGAATTACTCTAATGTGGCTAGTCCATAGGCCAAGTAGACCACTGGGTAACAAATATGTTTCCTTTCACCTTTGAGTTTTAAAATTATGCCTACCAAATCTAAGACATTTAAGAGGGGGAACTAATACAACGTTAAAAAGAAAACCAGAGCACACATCTAAAAATTACCTCCTTAGCTACTGTCACACCATCATTAACTATTTTCGGAGAACCATGCTTGCTCTCCAAGACAACATTTTTCCCTTCGCCCCAAGGGTGACTCCAACGAGATCAGCAAGTTTGTTCACACCGCCTGCAAGACAAATTGACAATGCTTTCAGTAAGTGTGCAATTGAATGCCAGACCATATGCCAAAACAACCCTCCATGAAAAATTAAAATAACAAATTAAAATTGAATATAAGTGGACAAGGAAAGATCCACCGCAGTGAAGTTTCACGTGCAGGTGACCTTCCTTTAAACATAATTTTTTCTCTGACCTGCAATTTTTTTGTCACTGAGCCATCCTTGTTGAAGTACAACTCCTTTTCCATATCTCTTGTATTAACTACCTTCTCTCTGTCCCGTAATCTCAGAGTCCCTCTTCTGCTTGAGCGATTAAAGGAAATGGGTGAAAAAACTGAAAGAGAAGACAATTGTCTGCCATAATTATCAAACATTGCACCCAACTTCTTCTCCTTTCCATTGTTACCAAATGAGGTAGATGTGGCAATTGTTGTCATACTGCCCAAAGAAGAGGCCATATTCTCTTATGCTGAATATAGAATTACAAGATCTTCATATTAGTATGAACCTTAAAAAACATGACTCCCATTGCTAAAAACCACTTTTAAGTTGTAACAGGCAAACTAAACAACTATCGCAACTTTTGGCAACTTCTGGAGCATTAAGAGAGAAACAACCAAAGAGAAATACAACCACAATCCTCATTTTAATGAGACCGGACTATATATTTGCATTAAGATAATAGAAATAAATCACGACTATATTAAGGCTAGCACAAAACAATCTTTAACCAGTGTCTCTCGCGGCCTTCAAGTTGCCATGCTAGAGGTTGCATATTTTTAATTTAAATTCTTGACCTCTCATGCCCATCTATGAATGCATCCAATGGGATATCTACATCAAATGCTCCTTTATATCCCCAAAAACAAATTCCCTACTATAAGAGCACTAGTATTAATAGATCACCCCACACCATCCCACCCACTAGAAATGGTGAAAAAGGAAACTCGAGAAAACTTTTGAAATATCTCAAGATGACTATATGGGTGGTTCTTATGAATCAACCAACCATTCAGAACATGCTCATCAATCCAAACCATGAGTATTATGTGACGATATTCCAGCAGGCACTGAATCGGATTTCTGAAGCTATGTTAAAAGTGGTAGAAAATTGGCATGCTCAAACAACGAGGTGATGCGGGAATGACATGAGGGAGAAAATATCAGAAAATCCCCAAATCTGGAGAACTAAAGCTCATCACCAACCTGAGATTGACAACTTTACATGATGTAACCTATGAAATCGTAAATGGAGAAATCATAGTAACAATAAAGTAACCTATGTAACAATAAAGTCGGATTCATCCTGGGAGTGGTAATGGGAGAAATCATGGTGAACAACAAGAAACATGCAGAGTTGCTTACAATCAAATAGATGAAAAAACACATACAAAAAACCTAGATAATAATCATGAACAAGCTTAATATTGAATTATGAACTATAAAGGAACTTACAAAATGTGACATTACAAACCTGGTCAAGGGCACAAGCAAAAATATCCTGGACATGACCCTAGTTGACAAGTTGTATTGTTCATGATGCAAGAGGATTTGTACCTGCACTGCCAAGTCAATCAAAATCCATCATTATCTATACAATAAATACAAGTAATTGATGTAGTATTTTTTACTCTAAGATGCATTCTTATGATAATGTTAGAACATATATTGAAAATTTCAAAACATACCTGGATAAGCTCCTCTTCGTTTCAAGAACAATTTATTGGAGTCGCATGAACTTAGAACAAGCCTCCCACGATCTGAAAGAGTAGCAACTAAGTCAACAGTGACTTTTTTTTTGCTACGCTGGATCGAGAGAGGTTTGCTCCAAGATTAAATCGCTCCAATAAATTATTCTCTACTAAACAGGGCCAACCACGTGAAGGTGGAAGCTCTTATGGCCCCTCCTCCCACCCTCACATCACTCTCAATTCCCCAATACCCAATCTGTATTTCATTTTTTACTTTCATGAGGATAAAAAAAAATATTCAATAACTAATAAAAAAAAATTCAACAAAAAGTACACAAGGAAGCATTGCAATTAATGCTTGACATAAAAATAGTATGATAAATGAGTTTTTTATATAACGCAAAAAACGTTCCAAGTATGGTAACGTTTGTCTTATAATAATACAATATTTTACATTATCGAATTTTCTTTTTCTTCTTCCTGTTTCTAAAGCTCCTAATTACATCATCAATATCATCATGCTCTGCTCCTGTTTCATGCCTTTCGACCTGCACTGCTGACCTAGTTGTGTAGTCACAATGTCTGCTCTCATCCAGTGATGGGGCATCGCCTACAAAAACATATAATATTAAATTTTAATTGTCAGTTTTTAAATATCATTGAACTAGTTCGGTAATATTAATAAAAAAAATTGCAATGAGATTATTTACCTAGTGTACTAGTTGTCGCCGCTGACCTAATTGCGTAGTCACGATGTCTGGTCTCATCCAGTGACGGGGCATCACCTACAAAAACAGATAATATTAAATTTTAATTGTCAGTTTTTAAATATCATTGAACTAGTTTGGTAATAATAATAAAAAAAATTGCAATGAGATTATTTGCCTGGTGCACCAGTTGTCGCCGCTGACCTAGTTGCATAGTCACGATGTCTGGTCTCATCCAGTGATAGGGTATCGCCTACAAAAACAGATAATATTAAATTTTAATTGTCAGTTTTTAAATATCATTGAACTAGTTCAGTAATATTAATAAAAAAAATTGCAATGAGATTATTTACCTGGTGCACCAGTTGTCGCAGTTGGGACTGTTGCCCTGTCTTCCTCTTTGGTGGTAACATCCTCAAGGGAAACATTCTCTGTCATTTAAACAAACAACTTTATAAGGACAACCATCAAGGTATAATTAGAAAAAATTATAAGTGGAAATTAATTACCGTCATGGCCCTCACTAATAGTAGCATTGTCGGCCTGGTCCCCACTACAATGATCAGGTTGCATGTGAGGATCATATACATCTGGCTCTAAAACTGGGTTATTTTCCTCTTCGGTAGTGTTGCTCCCTTGATTTAAACAAAGTTGTTAGACATTAAATTTATGGACGAAAACAAACATATTGAAAAGTTAATGTTTTACCTTATCAGGCATTCTGGATCTTGGGACCTGCCCCAAGCTTCTATGATGTTCAACTACAGCTTGATAGCTGAAATGGAAAGCGATATTTTTATCTTCCTCTGTAGTTTCTGTTCCAAAATCATCACCCTACATTACATATGATTATGTATATTTAATCATATTTGATAGGATTACAAAAACGTTAGAAGGCGATACAATTAATTATAAGATGTTTAGCTACTTAATTACAATTCTTGCAGCTAATTTCAAGTAGCCGCCCTGGCCTAGCTTATGATGGCCCTTTTTCTCAATCCTAGCTTTGGTTGCCTTTGAGGTGTCAGGAAACCTAGCATCAACAAAATTGAAGTCAGATATGAAGTAGCACACTTTTATTTTAGACATAGAGAAAATTAAAGCTATTGAATTAAAGTTGTAATTTACCTTGCGGGTCCAGTTGGCATTTTTCCTTCTTTCTTTGCCTTTTTCTCTTTTCCGTCATGGATGAGTGCTCTCCACTCACTCTCTGGAACTGCGAGAGGATGCTCATATCTAGGGTTAAATTGCAATTGCGTCCTATAGGTGTCCCTGGTATATTTCAAATATTTTCCGGCTACCCGAGCCACCGTTGTTCTGTCAAATGTGCCGACCCCAAAAAGGACTTCTAGATAATCTAGAAGTTCTTTTTTTCAGGTTGGAATTCTGGGAATTCCACCCTGTGCGTATGGTTGGGCCAAAAATTACCAACGCATGGCTCTCCAGAAACCTGTAGAACTCATTGTTTCCTACACACAAAAAAAAAAGATATTATCATTAATTTAAAAATAAAAATCATGATAAATATGTTTTAGATAAAGTACATGAAATAGTTAAAATATTAAAATTTACCTGGGAGTTGTACATGCTTTATAGGGACACCTTCATCGTTCACCAACAACGTGCCATTAATGGTCCCTGTGGATCTGACACGTGTAGCTCCAGGAAACGTAATAATGTAGTTGGCCATATCAGCCTCATCATTGCCAACACGTTGAGCGGTTAGCTGGGTGTCTGCTTGGGCAGGGTGTGTTTCTTGGCTGACACCTAAAGGAGTAGAAGGTGTACGAGAGGGTTGTTGGGCAATCTCTTGCCCTTGTGTCCCACTACCACCAACACCGGGTTCAGCAAGTGCCAGAAAACGCTACATACAAAAGAACCTTTTGTTAGTTTAGTCAATGTAAAAATTAAAAATCAAACTATCACAATTCATCTCATGCAGAACAAAAAAAATATCCTTTTGACTTTTTATTATTACCTGATATCTTTCTAGCTGGCTCATAAGATTTTTATCCTCTCTTCTCTTTCAGGTGTTTGAGGCGCGTCTATCAAAGTATTAAATTCCGACCTTGCATCTCGTGCCTTTTTTTGCAACAAGAACATTGGAGATAGGGATGAAGAAAGCTCTTCCTCAAAGAGAGAATCATCAGGCGTACCATGGCTAGGTGTCTGCATATTTGAACAAAATTAATATTATTTCAATTATGTAAATAACTAAAATACCTGAAGATAGACCAATGTTGGCACTTTACATGTTCTTCCGCTGGCCTCTTTCCGCGATCATCCTGTCTCGGGGTTGTTCCTAGACTGCTCTGATCAGTCTACCACATTGCAATAAAATTATAAATGTAAAAACTCGAAAAAAATATCTAACTTGAAAACACAAAATGAAAACTGAAATAATTTCTAATAAGACACCGGAAGACAGAGGTAGAGTTTCAAATATGCCTTGCATTGAATTCAGTCCTGGAAACATGTCATTGCACACTAAGGCACCCAAACAAGAGACGAGTTGACAATGAAGACCTTATTGAATATATTGTTGGAGCAACTTCTAGTAAACTTGTTGTGGAGACCTTGAGGATATTTTTGGAGCAACATTGTTGAAGCTGATGGTATAGCATTGTTGGAGACAATCTTGAAGGGCCTTGAAGTGAAGCTTTTGGAGCAACTATTGAAAAATCCTTAGAGCATTTAAGTAAGGCACTTTCTATCTTCCATCACCTTTTTCCTTTCAATATCCTTTAAACAATTTTTTTGATATTTAATGTTTGAAATCACGTTATAATTTCTTGATTATATGTGTTTGGGGACTTTCCCTTTGAAATTACCCAAAAATACCCTGGCAATTTTATCTTCAAGATGCATGTCTGACCCTATTGTTCAATATTTTGATTGATATTAGTAAACATAGAGAGTTAGGGGGCTCTTGACTTGGTTTGGTTGGGCCATTAGATCCTTAAAATCTACTATGGAGAACCCCCCTTGAGTTGAAGGAGAGCTAGCCTGAAGTGAAAAGAGGTTGGTGAGGTGACAATGGGGCTATTGAATTACACATGGTATCACACTTTAGCTTTAGGACTTTATCTTGAGAAGTGCGAGATTTTGCTATATCAATTCTAAAATTGTTTACAACACTATTGTTAATAACTAATAAGAAGTGATGTTGAGGGGTTTTTGGGTATAAGAAACAATACAATTTTAAAACTAGGGTTCTTAGTCCTTGGAATTCCTTCCCCTGGGCCTAGGGGCACACTAGAATAATTTCACACTAAACCATGCAAACTTAAAAGTAACTTAACAGATCCATAAAGTAATAATAATCATAATTCCTAATTTCCTATTGTACGATATGATGCAAATTATTCAAACATGAAGCAATGAAGACATGCAATGTCCGAATTTCAAGATTGATGAACCAATACAAGAAGTTAGAAACTACAACTTTGATTCAATACTCTGTGTCCTAACTCCAGGAAGGAATCTAGTTTGTAGGAATGAAGAGGTTGTTATCTTTACAATCCCATCCCAACATCAAATTCAGTGATAAGTTTCTATGAGGTTCTAGGTCAAGGAAACATTCACTCCACGAATGATATATTTAAGTAGGCTTCTCCTATTGTGGGAAAACACCATACCTATAATGCATTCACTTGCATGTATAAAGGGAAAGGAAAACATGTTTTCATACAACGGTGACAAAGGCATCTTGGGGAAAGATATCTTCACTTTTTATTTATGTTGTTCACCCACACCACTCTCGTGTTTTCACTAATCCTGTTTTGTCATTTTTGGATTCAAATTAAGTTAAGGCCTTAAGTATTTTTTGACCTTTCGGTGTAGTTTTCATAAGTGGCATGTATGGATTTTCCATTAATTCTACACTTTTTCTCTTCATGCGCATGTTTCCCCGGAAATCAAATGCATGATTTAGTCCCATACATTTAACAAGTTGTTGGATCAACTCCATTGGCAATATCATGTTTCCTATTCAATCAAAATTTATCTCAGTTAGGGTAGGTAGGAAGGTTTTCCCTTTGTATTAATAGGGCACTTCTAGCTTGCATTTCTATTATATCTTTCAAATTTAGTGTCATTTCAATTAGGGCATGAATTTTTGCAACTTTCAAGGTGAGAATGAACAAAGACAAATTTTTGTGATGGATGACTGTATATGACTCCATGGCCAGAGGAAAAGGCACTAATCTACTTCTTCAAATATCTATAGTTCTCATTCACCTCATATGGAGATGGTCCCTGATTTTGAGCCAAATGTTGCAGCAAAAAGTTCCCCCCCTCCATAATTTGATATTCAATGGAAATTTCTTAAATTGATGATGGGGCATGATTATGGAACATTAGCACATACATATGTAATGGAATTCCAAGATCATGATATATGTTTGCATATGTTTATGGAGGTGGTGGAGCAAAAAAGAGCTCAAATAGAGCTGAAATTTTTCACATAAAAAGGACTGTGGGCTTGACTAATGGTTCCATTTAAAAATGATATCTAGACAGAGAATAAGTGTAGCATGCAAACATGCATTGAAAATCCATCTGAGTTTGCATTGTATTACTTATGATGGATTCAAATTTCGGTTTCAAAATGCCAGGTTATGGCATGATTTTTTCGAGAAACCCTTAGTTGGATTCTCATGTTGGTTTAATTTATATTTTAAGTTTGTTTTGCAGTGTTTGGGTGATAGTAACTCATGAACTAGGTTACCAATGTGTAACAATCATATTTCAAGAATAAAGTTGTGATTTTTTTATATTATTATTATTATCTATTAGCTACGAGTATTGACACCTAATGTCTGGAATTTTGACATCTTGATAGCATGGATAATTTCGAAAATGTTTCTAGTAATGTTAACATAATAACTATCATTACGTGTCTTCACTTTTGTCACCATAATAGACCTGTGATATGGACTCATCACACAACTTCATATGCTATGTCCCAACAAGTTCAAACTAGTTGAACCTACCTCATAGTGTGGTTATTAAGGACAAGTTGCTTGGTATATAGCTCAATAGCATAGACCGTGTTGCAGTTCTAAAAAGAATCCTCAAGTGTCAAAAAAACTTCACAATATGTTCTACTATAAAGCCTTTTGGGATACCTGAAATAATGTATGTATCATTGATGACTTTTAAAGTATGACAAGATCTAGAGGGAAAGGAAATCAATGCAAGAGTGATCCACCAATGAGAACCTAGAATTTAGCATCAGATGAGTTAGAATCTAGGAAATTGAAACCCTATAATTTTAATTAGTGATGAAGGACATCACATAGGTAATTATATTTTCATGTAGAATAATCTGTTAATTCAAATTTAAACTACATAATATGAAAGGCATACCATAAATTTTTCTACGTAAGTCCAAACAACCAATAAAAAGGGAAAACCTTCTTTTTCCATGGGAAATAATTTACCTTTCCTTTTTCAAGACAATCTAAATCACAAAAAATATGAACTATACTGCACACATTCTTGGATAATGTGAAAGTGGAAAAGGAATACCCTACACAAGTGATGCACACATGTACATTTGAACACTAATAGATTTTTGTAGTTGAAATGCAATGCTTGTTTTTATTTAAATGTAGGGTTTTTTAAGTAGGGAGAAATAATGGCTGCCAAATTAATAAGCGTTTCTTTGGGAAAAATTTAAATCTTGTATTGGGTGATGAAGATAATAGAGGGTATTTAATCTTCATTCTTGACACCTAGAGAGAACCCTACAGCCTAACACAATCCAATGGAATTGACCAAAAAAACCCAAATAGAGTCAACCCTACTATAGGAGGAAGGGCCTGCAGTAAGAACTTACCATTTTGCAAGCATTGAGGGAAAATGTTGTTCTGCGAGAGCTGAGGGAGAATGCAGGGCGAATGCTGTTCTGCAAGAGCTGAGGGCGAATGCAGGGCGAATGCTATTCTGCAAGAGCTCAAGGCGAATTCTGTTCTGCAAGAGCTCAGGGCGAATGCTGTTCTGCAAGAGCTGAGGACGAATGCTGAGGGTGAATGTTGTTCTGCAAGAGCGGAGGGCGAATGTGTGCGTGATATCAGACGTTAATGTAGCACACATGTA
This sequence comes from Pinus albicaulis, assembly GCA_034641835.2. Lineage (NCBI taxonomy): Eukaryota > Viridiplantae > Streptophyta > Pinopsida > Pinales > Pinaceae > Pinus > Pinus albicaulis. The sequence goes on along the minus strand of CM076571.1, from coordinate 536,222,939 downwards.
CATTTGAACACTAATAGATTTTTGTAGTTGAAATGCAATGCTTGTTTTCATTTAAATGTAGGGTTTTTAAAGCAGGGAGAAATAATGGCTGCCAAATTAATAAGCGTTTCTTTGGGAAAAATTTAAATCTTGTATTGGGTGATGAAGATAATAGAGGGTATTAAATCTTGATTCTTGACATCTAGAGAGAACCCTACAGCCTAACACAATCCAATGGAATTGACCAAAAAAACCCAAATAGAGTCAACCCTACTATAGGAGGAAGGGCTTGCAGTAAGAACTTACCATTTTGCAAGAGCCGAGGGCGAATGTTGTTCTACAAGAGCTGAGGGCGAACGCTGAGGGTGAATGCTGAGGACAAATGCTGTTCTGCAAGAGCTGAGGGCGAATGCTGTTCTGCAAGGGCGGAGGGCGAATGCGCACGTGATATCAGACGTTAATGTAGCTATTGCGACGGATACGAAACAATAAAATCATTTTTATGTAGCGTGCATATAAGTTTTGTATTTTTATGTATCGTGCATATAAGTTTCGTATTTTTATGTTGCACGCATATAAGTTTCGTATTTTTATGTAGCGTGCATATAAGTGTCATTATACCGACGGCGGAAAAAGAGTCGTTATTGCGATGGCTGCCTCCAAACGTCGCAATTGCGACACTTAGACGTTGTGTTGTACTTGTGACGTTTGGAGGAGCCGTCGCAATAGCAACGCTTTGGGCCATAGTGTCGCAATTGTGACGTCTTCCTCCAAACGTCGCAATTACAACACTTTGTCTAAGTGTCGGTATTGCGACACTTTTCTATAAACATCGGTATAGCAACGGTTTCGGGCAGGATGGAAAAAATTTGGGGAAATTTCCGACATTTGGTCAAAAGCGTCGGAATTTCCGCCAAATGTAGTAGTGTGTAATAAGTTGAAGTGTCATGATGGGATTCCAAGAGTCTCAAATCGTGACATGTGAAGAGTCACCCCCTTTGTTATAAATATATCCTCATAACTCTTGTAAAGGGCTTTTGAGAGCCCAGCTGTTGGCTAGGCTTAGGCTTAGAGAGAGGTTGAGAGTTTTGTGTGAGCTTTGGATTCTTCGTAGCGTAGAGGGAATATACTTCTTTGGAGCATGTGTTGTAGACTTCATGCTCCACTATTGGGGCAAGTGGCTTGTCAAATGTTGTATGTATGATTGGAACTATCACTTTTAATAAAATTTAGAGCCGCCACACTTTCATGCATATATTGTGAATATAGTAGGACTACTCTTGTTGTATTTGAGACGTATGTTGTTTAAATTATGCATATGCTTATGAACTATTTCATTTGCATTTGTTTGCATCTTGTTGGATGTGTGTTGATGTGTTAATACTTCAACTTCACTTGTGGAATATTCTTCTTGTTAGTTTGTGTGATGCATTTTCACTCGTGTGTTCCTTCTAAGCTATGTACTATTACAGGCTTTCAAAGGGCACACCTTCCTTTCCCTTCGTGTGTTGGAACCGTCATACTCTGCACCTGACTCTTTGCAGGGTCACACACTTGTTCTTACCAAAGACACAATGCACCACTCTATGTGTTTATGCAAACTAAGGTAGATCATTAACACCCCATGGCTAGGCCTCCTACTTCAAATGGTGTGAGGTCTAGTTGGGACTTCATATCAAAGAGATCCCATGAATGTTTGTGGGTCTATCACATTCAAGGGACTGCCAATAATTTTGATGTAACTTGTGAGGTAAATACCATATTCCATGATTTTTGCTTGTAGATGTTTTTTTAGCCAAATTTTTTTTAAAGAAATTAAAAGGTGTTTAGACGAAAGCTTGGCACAAGTAAAGCTTCGCAGGGTGAAAGTAACACATCTCTACCTCCGAACAATTGGGTAATGGGGCTTAGGTAGCCCAGTGGAAAAACTTAGGAACGAAGCTACTCACACTGAGGGAGCAGTTAACGTCATGCAACAGTTTCGAACCGTGATCTTTTGGATTGTCCTGTGAATGTGCTTGGACTGAATCCATGATCGAGGAGCTTAAACATGGTGTGAGAATGGCTATTGTGCTTGGATCGCGATTTTTTCTGCTTTTGCTGAACCATGTGAGATCAAAACTAGCCAGCCCTGCACCGCGTGGTATTAACCCCTTATTGGCTTCACTTTGTCTTCGAATCGTGGACACACACATTCAAAAATAAAATCATAGGAGAGAAAATTACTTTCAACAAAGATGGTAAACGAAAAAGTATCCCCTCATTAAAATTTAAAATTAGAAGAGGAATAAAGAAAACTCAACATATCCGTACTGGGAATCATAAGCGAGGTCTCCCTAATCGAAGGAGGCCTGGACCAAGTCTTATCAATTCTGGAGTTCTTCTACTGACGACAACCGTGGATCAAATTTTTTCCAAAAATGAATGCTCTCGGGCCGAATTATTCAAATAAACGCATAATAAATAAATAAACAAATAAAAATAAAGCATACTTGAGTGCGTCCACGAAGAAGTGATATTTTGATCGCTAGGAGAACCACGTGGTTGCTCAGAAATGTGAATTACCTGTGGTACTAGCTAAGAACAACGTAAAAGGATAATTCATAAATCCCCCAAGATTAGAACTCTCACATGACCGTGGTGATAAGAACCCTTGAGAAGGCGATCTAGGGATGAATTCCGAGGTCCTGCAAGAGAAGCACCGTGTCATATGGGTTGCTCTGTGATTGGTCATATCCCACTTTTGCATACATGTATGACCACCATAACTCCGCTAAAATGTATTTAGGCGGAACCACCCTCTAGGCCATACGTCATTGAAGTAGTGGCATAACTAAAATGGATTGGGTTTCTCTAATTTCGTAGATTGATATTGAATATGGATATTTATCTGTGGTTTCTCTAATTTCGTAGATTGATATTGAATATGGATATTTATCTGTGGTTTCCAGTGAAGTCAGGGAAATGGAGTCCACTGAAAGCATCAAGTCGACGATCATTAGTACCAACAACAGAAGGAGGATAAGTTAAAACATCGTGGGTATGGACATTGCTGATTAGTAAAAAGGTTATGTCAAAAGTTGATAGACGTTGAAACTTGTTCCCAACAAGTCTTAATGGGTTGACTTTCAATTCTTATACTTTTATCATTTGAGTGAATTCTATTGCTTGATATTATGCAAGTATTTTATGGAGCTGTTAACTAAGGCGGAGGAGTGGTTGGTACCGCGGTTGAAATTTAGATAATTTTATTTTAAGAAGTTTTACTAGTGTTTGAATCATGTTTTTGATTGTGGAAATGGATTCATACCATTAAAAATCTCTAAAACACTTAAAATATTAAAATTTGATAAGTATAACTTAATTATGAAGAAATATTTCGGTAATAATCACATTATAATGAACAAAGTCGCGTTTCGAACCAACTAGTGTGGTTCATCATCAGAGCTAGATGAGAGATCAGATCAGTGATTGAGTTTAAATAGATGTAGAAAAGGCAAAGAAAGCCGTTAGAATAATAGCTATTTTGACTTTGAAATCCATAACGATTAGTTTTATATATTTAATTATTTAATGAAAACAACGTAACTGAAATTAATAACGACTAAATTAGTTTAATTTATACATAAAAATCTATAAATATAACTTAGCTAGATGTTCTTAAAACATACGAAAATTTCGATGATTTTCAAAGCAAAAAAACTGTCTAATTAAACTTAAGATAAGGTTATGTATGTAAAAGTGTTGTGCAGAGCAAAGATTCTGTCAAAGTGTTATGCGGAGGTGCGGAAAAATCGAAAGACTCTGTACACTAACCTCAAAGTCATAAATCAACTAGATTGTCATTCCATTTTGGGATTATATTGAGACGAGAAGTTTAAAAAAAACCACTCGATAACTTTATTCAAAAAAATAATTTAAAAGTCTTATTCTAAAATAAATATACATATTATTTTAATTCATATCAAATCAATAAAATCAAGAACACATAACAAAATTATATAATACTTTTTAAAAATAAATATAATTTAACAATACATAACAAAATTGTATAATAACCTTTTAAAAATAAATATAATTTAAAATAGAAAAATTAAATGTAAAACATAAATTGTTAAAAATAAAAAAATAAAAAAACTTATAGTTGAGATAATTCATGAGTTTTGTTGATATTTTTTTGAATATTTACTACGTCAACATTTTTAGTTAGTTAATTATCTCATAGGATTTTAACCGAGAACAATACCTTCATTTAATAAACAATTTATTTAAGTTTTTATTTAACAAAAAAAAATTATTATATAAATTAATAATATTAAAGAGTTTATTATTATATAGATTAAAAAATATTAAAAATATTTAACTAGCATTTTGATGTAGTGGTTTAATTTGTAGTTGCACCCAAAGAGATTATATTAAATGGTTTAATGAATTGTACACATGTAAGTAGATCAAAGCTTATTTCGTGTTCGTCCGTGGGGTCTTGGTTAAACGATGATGAGGTAGGCTGTTATAGCACTCATCACAAGTTCAATTCCCTTCCCCGATCGGGGTGATGTATTTGGACATGTTGATGAAAATAGAGTTTTAAAAAAAAAAAAAAAGTGAAAAAGGTGAAAAAATGAAAAGAACTACCAAACTTACAAAAAAAAAAAGCTTATTTCGTGTTCTATTTTTTAAATATTAAAGGATATTAGCTTGAGTTGTTTGGTGAACAATATGCTTGCCCAATCACCTCCAAGGAGTGGTCGAATTTGTGGATGCACCCAAAAAGACCATATGAAAAGGTTTTGCAAATTGTGCACACATATGTCCATCAAAACTCACCCTATGTTCTCTTTATTTAAATGTGAAAGTATCTTAACATGAGCGGTTTGGTGAATAATTTGCTTCACCAACTGCATTTGGAAATATGTTGTAATAACCTACTTGTGACATTTATGAAATAGTTATATCTTATATAATAGTTACAGATTCTCTGTTCGAGTTGAAAAAAAACAAAAACTTACCATATAAAAAAACAATATATATATTTTATAAATTAACAGAGACGAATTCAAAATTTCCACCCTTCATTGCCTTTCAACACAAATTTCAACATAAAAGGGCATCCTCAAGCTTAAGCTTGATGCACATCCATGTATGGTAATGAGCGTAAGGAAACCATGCCATAATTATATTTTTGTGATGTGATAATGGATAAACATAAGCATATCCTCATTTCATTTTCAAATTCCCTTTGATACGAGGAGGAATAAAAAACCTATTATAATTTAATGACGTGTGTTTAATGAAGTGAATTCACATCTGATCCATTTTATGAACAAGAGCTAAAAATAGCCAGAGTCCCTGTCGGGTATGAAAAAAATTAATAAAACATAAAGTGTAGCTTGTTTCTCTTTCCATTTAGTTGTTTCTATTACTATTAGAAGTTTCTGGAAGTTCCAAGACAACATCCTCGTTCAAGCATTTAAAAAATACCCTGGTCAATTAAAGAGTGAGAAGGCAGTATCTTGGGTCTACCTTTCCCATTTATCATTTGATTTCCCCTATACGTAAGTGGTAATTTCAATTATGAAAGGGGGTGTGTGCCTATCGATATGGTAAATTCGTCTCTTTTAACCGTATGGGGTTATAAATGCCTCTATGAACCTGACCTACAAGAAATTGGTTAGTGAGATAGAATATGTACAAGCAAGTGACCATACTTACTCTCTTGCCTTCTCTTGCCCGCAAAACCTATCTTGCTAGATGAGCTGGTCAAAACTAGATTTTTGAATTTGAAACACCAAAAAGATAAGTTTTTGTTGATGAATTCTTCTCCTTTCCGCATTGCTAGGATATGCCCTGTGTCTATCTGCCTTTTAGTTCATGCATGTCCTCCCACATCATGCTTAAATATGGAGCCTGGAAGAATCGAGTGAGTTAACAGGCACGAAAGCGGTGAGCCTGAAAATATGTTATTTAGAAATACTATATTTTTTATAATTCCTTTTGGGATATATGCCAGATATTTCCAGTATATGAGAATGGATTCCAACACAAATTTGACAAACACTAACATTCCACTTCTAGGGAGCCACCTAGTACACCATAGATTTATTCTCTTCTCAGCCTTTGTAATAAGCCATCTCTAGTTTTTTATGCCATAAGAATTTGGATTTATAAAGAAACCCGGGTATTTAAATCCTTCTTGGACTTTTGACACATTTTAAGGAAAGAGCAGAAGAATGTACCTAATCTGGTTCTCCTCCAACCAATTCAAACATATATAGGTTTTTGGCAAGATTTATGCAACTACAAAATCTTGGCATATACTATCCGCTTGCATTAATAAAACTATAATTATATTAATATTGGTTGAGGCTCAACTAAGTGATTCAAAGAAAGAATTTTCATTCGTGATTTCATGCATTACTTTATAAGAGTCGAGGAATATAAATTGTTCAGGTGTAAAATCCAATATGCTCTCTACTTTACATATCGAACTCCAACGTCTTAGTTACAGATCGATCTCTCTAACTAACCACTAGCCTAGGTTCCCATTCAACAACAGTGCCAAAAGGAAGTTTCCAATTACCCCTAATTGTAACACTCACTAAATCAGTAACATAGAGGATTGGGTCAAAAAACAAGAAGACACTAATTTTATTACTGCCTTATAAATAAAGTTGGTAAAATTTTAGCGGTTAGATCAATTATCCATCTTGAAAACATTTGATTTTTATATTGAAATGAATGTAATTTTATTTATTGTTGGTAACAACTGGCCCCACCATAGCTAAATTGCCACAAAACAACTTTGAATATATTCTTGGAAGACATGTTTGGGCTAATGAGAAAAAAAAGTGCATTGTGCATGGAGAAGTTTCTAGATATGTGAATCACTAATTTGAATGGGTGATTCATCGGCTCGAGGCATAACTCAGGTCTTAGCGTCTCCCAAACATTTATTTATTACACTGCACCAAATATCCCTCTTAAATATTTTCCTTTCCCTCTTAGCCTAGTGCTCCCACCACCCTATCGATCTGAGACCTATTTGGTCAAGCTCTCTAGAAAAATATCAACAAGATGAGTGCCTTGCCAACATTACACAATTGTAAAATAGACCCTCTCTGGGAGTGTCATCAGTTGCTCCATCGTATGTAACTATAGATGAGTTATTCGAATAGTAACTGCCAATACCAATTGACTGCAACACTTTCTAAGCTTACAGAAAGGGTGGTTCCTATTCTATGGTATAAAAGTTGAGCGTAGGAACTCATTTTGCCTCAACTGAGAACCTGGCATATGGGGATGGTAAATTCTATAAGTTTTAAAGTAACTACTAGAATCTAACAACTAATTTTAATTAGCTCTTTTGCAGTGCCTTCTCCTCCTAGAAATGGAGAGACTGTAGCTTTATGTCTCAATTGGCCTTGCCTTGATCTTATCGTAGGTCCCAGTCTGTAATTTTTATGGAGGATGCATGGCTAGAATTCGTTGAGGGAAGAAATAAAGGGCATGTACCAGACCACATAGTAAAGGAATTTGAAAAGAATTGAAAAAGTGAAAACGAACTAGAGCAAAGAGTTGCTCTTCACAATATTACGAATAGATAAATAGGAATACATTGGAAACATCAGCAATAAATGACTGAAGTAAACTGAAGTAAAACTAAACTACCTATGACACCTAGCAGACAATAAATTAAATGAACTGAACCTAATGGACAATGAGATTAATATCTCAACATCCCCTCCTAATCTCAACTGTTACAAGTGGAGGCACTAACAATGCCTAATTTCTCTCTTTGAAATTCAAATACATTCTTTCCCAATGGCTTTGTGAAAATATCTGCAAGCTGATCTTTGGAAGCACAAAAAGAAAGTGTGATGTCCCCATCATTGACAAGTTCACGAATGAAATGAAAACGTGTGTCAATGTGCTTGCTCTTTTTGTGAAAAACATGATTTTTTGATAAAGAAATTGCTGAATTGTTATCACAGTAAATTGGAGTTGGCTCCTTTTGAATATCTGAAATGTCTTTCAATAATCTTCTCAACCACACTGCTTGACAAGCTGCTGAATTTGCTGCTACATATTCTGCCTCTGCAGAAGATATTGAAACAATTGACTATTTCTTGGATGCCCATGAAATCATATTTGTCCCAAGATGAAAAACATACCCTCAGGTACTTTTGCGATCATCTAAACTCCCTGCATAATCACTGTCTGTATAACCTGAAAGTGAACAATTTTCAGAATGTGTATAAAACAAACCATAGTCTATGGTCCCTGCAATATACCTTAAGATCCTTTTTGCAACCTGCCAATGAGTAAGCTTTGGAGACTGCATAAACCTGGATACAAAACTTGCTGCAAACATAATATCTGGTCTAGTTGCAGTTAGATACAACAAACTACCAACTAGGCTTTTATACAATGTGGGATCAACAGATGGTGCTACATCTTCTTTGTTGAGTTTGGTACCTTGAGCAATTGGTGTATCAGCTGATTTGCAATTTGTCATTCTGAACTTTTGAATGATATCAGTGGCATATTTTTGTTGACCAACAAAAATGCCATTATCAGATTGGTGAATTTCAATTCCTAGGAAATATTTCATGACTCCTAGATCTGTCATATCAAACTCTGCTTGCATTGCTGCTTTGAAATCTTCTAACATCATATTTCCTGTATAAAGAAGATCATCTACATAAAGGCATACAATAAAATTTTTACCTTCATGAGATTTGGTATACAAAGTGGGTTCATGGCTGCTTCTGGAAAAACCACTTTTGATGAGATAGGTGTCGATGCGACTGTACCAAGCTCTTGGAGCTTGTTTCAAACCATATAAAGCTTTCTTCAATCTATATAATTTATGCTCTTGTCCTTTTACTTCAAAACCTGGAGGCTGCTCTACATAAACTTCTTCCTGTAATACACCATTTAGGAAGGCAGATTTTACATCAAGCTGATAGACTTTCCATTTGTGTTGAGCTGCTGTGGACAAAATGGTTCTGACAGTGTCTAACCTTGCTACTGGAGAAAATGTTTCACCATAGTCGACACCAAACTGTTGTGAGAATCCTTTGGCAACCAGCCTTGCCTTATGTTTCTCAACTTTCCCTTTTTCATTTAGCTTGGTCTTATATACCCATTTTACACCAATTTTTGTTTTGTCTCTTGGGAGATCAGCTAATTCCCAAGTCTGATTTTTCTCTATGGCAGCAATTTCTTGGTTCATTGCTTCGACCCAAAGATTTTCTTTAACTGCTTCTTCAAAATAAGTCGACTGAGTTGAAATTAATGCAAACATACTATGTTGTTCAGATTCATGCTCTTGTTCATATATCTCTCTGATACTTCTTGTTTTCTGTCCCAATTCTGAAGATGTTTGATCACTGGCTGAATCAGTGCTTGATGATGTTCCATTTTCAGAATGTGCTGGTTGTTCTTGAACCTACAATCTTGGAGACTGTGGTGGATAAAAACGTTGATTTGAAGTTTCATCTACATGGTCAAACCAAGATTTATTTTCGAAAAATTTCACATCTCTGCTTATAATGAAATTTTTGGAAATGGGGTTATAAAGTCTACAAGATTTCGACTGCTCACTGTAACCTACAAATATGCATTTCTCACTTCTATCATCAAGCTTTTTTCTTAGTTTTTCAGGAACATGAGAAAAAACTACTGATCCAAAGATTCTAAAGTGTGACATATTTACCTTGTTTCCATCCCATGCTTCTTGAGGTATTTTATCTTGTAGGCTAGATGTTGGAGATCTGTTAAGAACATACACTACTGTCGACACTGCTTCAGCCCAATAGTTATTTGTCAACTTCTTCTCCCGTAGCATGCATCTCGCCATGTTCATGATCAACTGATTCTTTCTTTCTGCTACTCCATTTTTCTGTGGAGTGTATCTGGTTGTGTACTGCATTAGGATACCTTGATATCAATAAAATGTTTGGAATTCATTTGAAGTGTATTCTCCTCCTCTGTATGATCTGGGTACTTTAAAGAGTTTTCCACTCTATTTTTCTGCTTCTGCCTTGAACTCCAGAAATCTAGAGAAGGTATCTCATTTTTTTTTTTTAAATACACCCATATCTTCCTGCTAAAGTCATCAATAAAAGTCAGAAAGTAGAAACTACCACCAATGGACAATGTCTGCATTGGACCACATATGTCGGTATGGACAAGTGCCAAAGGCTCTTTCGCCCTTAAGGTTTATGAGGGAAAACTATCTCTTTTATGCTTGGACAAGACACAAACTTCACAATTACAGACTTTTTCACTGATAGTAGGTAGACCAATGACTATAGATTTCTTTTGAAGCAGACTGAAACTCTTGACTAGAATGTGGCCATACCTAGAATGCCACAGATGAGTTTCATCTATTCTTGATATATTTTGGACTAAATATTGGTTGGTATTTTGGCTTCTAAGGGTCAATGGAAACATCCTACTCTTGGTGTTTTCAAATTTTGCTATCAACCTTTTATGAGGATCTTTGTCATATATATAGCACATGTTCTTTTGAAACAATACATCATAGCCATGTTCCATTAATTGTCCTACACTAAGGAGGTTATGTTTGAGCTGAGGAACATAACAAACATCAGGGATGTATTTTTTTTTATTCTTCTTAGTAAGAATAGGAACATTACCTTTTCCTTCAGCTTTAATACTTGTATGATCTCCAAGCGTTATCTCTGATGTTATGGAAGCATCTAGAGAAGAAATAAGTCTCTTGTTGCCTGTCATGTGATTGTTGCATCCACTGTCGAGCAACCAAAGATCTTCACTCTGTTTGTCTTCTAAGAGATGGCATGAAAGAAACATGGTCTCTAAGGATTCTCTTTCACTGTTGGAGAGATTGATATAGCCTCTGTGTTGATCTGACTGTTTCTTTCTACAGTCGTGTTCGTAGTGGTCAAACTTCTTATAGTAGTAACATTGAACACTCGATCTGTTCCATGACCTTCCTCTCTGATTTCGGTTTTGTGGAGGTCTCCACTGCTCTATTGCATGATGATGATCCGATCTGCCATTGCCTCGACCTCTGCCTTGCTTGTTTCCGCCTATGTATCCTCTGCCTCTGCCTCTTTCAAATGAGAGGTGTGCTTTGAAGGCTTGTTTCGTGGAATCTTCTGTCAGATTGAGTCTTGTTTCGTGTGCCAAAAGTGATCCAATCAACTGTTTTACTGAGAAAGTTTTAAAATATTTGGATTCAAAAACGGCTGTGACAATCATGTCATATTTCTTTGGTAGACTTCGAAGAAATTTTTCAACAACTTTCTGATCTGTAATGGTTTCACCAATTAGTTTGATTTGATTCACTATTCCCATGACTTTGGTCATGAACTGATCCACATTCTCAGTGTCAGCCTTCTTTAGAGTTTCAAACTGAGCTCTCAATGTTTGCAGTTTAATGGTCTTTATTGTATCATTTCCTTGATATGCAGCTTGCAAAATATCCCAACATTATTTTGCTATTGTCACACCAGTTATTTTGTCAAAAATAGAGTCATCGACTGAATTTTGTATCCAGCATTTGGCTCTTTTCTCCTTCTTTATGAGTTCAATAGCTGCATTTCACTGATTATTGGTCATGGACGCCCATGCTTCTTGAGTCAGCTCGACATAAGAAATCAGAAGCGTATCCCAACAATCTTGTGCTTGTAAAAAAGTCTTCATTCTCAAATTCCATAATTCATAATTTTTGCCAACTAGATTTGGTGTTTGTGGCAAAGAACTTGAAGAGGCCATTATTTCTTCAAATGCACCTTTTGTAAATCTCCTCTAAAATTTTTAAATCTCTTAAAGACTTAAAAAAAAATTCTTGAAACCCTCTTTTAAATTTCAGCCCTCTTCTTTTAAATCTTTTTTTCCAAGACTTAAAAAAATCTCTTAAAAAATCTCTTTTAAATTTCTGCCCTCTTCTTTTAAATCTCCTTTTCCAAAAAAAAAATCTTTTTAAAAGGAAACTTCACCACATGCTCTTCGAACCCTCTTTATAAAAGCCTTTGAAAAATTTTAAGTTTTTTTTATGAAAAAAATACTTTAATAATTTTTTTTTTCATAAAACAACTTTCACTTAAAGTCGATACCTATTTACATAAAAGGGCTTTCACGTTTTTTATCACATGAAGCGTAAAACGTGTTTGACTTCACAAGAATGTATTAAAAAATACCTTAATATTTTACTCATGCGTGTAGCTTGAAAATAATTGACTTTAACGCAGATGCGTTAATTTATTTTTTCTTGCAGACTGGCGCGATCCCGAGGAGAATAGCTGCCACTGTTTGAAAACAACGCAAGGCATAAAAATGGTGCGGGTATGGCATGTATTCTCGCACTAATCCTTTGTTTTGGCGCGTTTTCGCGAGTATCAGCTTCACAGTCGCGCCAACCAACTTCTCCTCTCTTCTTCTCCTTCGTGGCTCTGTTGCTGCTCTCCAGGGAGGCTTATGCAAGCTCGCTCTGATACCATGAAAAGAATTGAAAAACTAAAAACGAACTAGAGCATAGAGTTGCTCTTCACAATATTATGAATAGATAAATAGGAATACATTGGAAACATCAGCAATAAATGACTGAAGTAAACTGAAGTAAAACTAAAATACCTATGACACCTAGCAGACAATAAATTAAAAGAATTGAACCTAACGGACCGTGAGATTAATAACTCAACTGAATTGTCATGGAAGAAGCTAGAATACCGAGCAAGGGAAACTAATTTGGTTAGGCTTTGTAGTTGAGATGGAATGGCTTCTATCCTTCTTAATTTCTTCATTTTTAGAAGTGAAGAATCAATGAAGTAAAGAATCACAGTGACTATCTGTTGTTGTTGGCGCTCTTCCTTCCACTTATGAGTAGGCGTGTATCGCTTAGTTTGATGGGGTTTGGTCCATCTCTTCCGCTAGAGAACATGCCAAATCTCCTTATGAGGGGGAACATGTAGGATGAGGAACACAAAAAAGGCAAGGCCTTGTCCAAATAGGGAACCAATAGTGCTAAAAGATCAAGTATGAAGTGAAACATACACATTCCCTCAGTGATCGAACTAGTACTCACCTTATTCATCCTGGAAGTTTTAGCCAAGGTAATTATTCACAATAAAATCTATTTGTTATGTTTCAATTAAGAAGTTTTAATTGATTGAAAAAATCAAATGGATTTTAAATTTTTCTTTCTTGTTTTTGTTAGGTATCAATTATAACCAAAAACAAAATTATGTATTCCTGGGTTCGATACTTTATTTTTCAAACAATAGATTATGTAAAGAATAGAGAACATATCATAGAAACTCCAGAGATACTTATAATTAGAAGATTTGTAATGGATAAAGAATATAGAATAAATCTTGGAATGGTCATATAAAACACATAGACCATATGAGATGCAACATTATATTAACATACGTGGTTGTGTTTTCACTGTTAATCTTACCTCTACTTTGGTGGCTCTTGAGCTATAATGTCGATGAAGAAACAGTGATCAACCCCATTTAAAACCCAAAAACAATTCTCCAAGAGCTTCTGCAATAACTATGGTCCTTTCTGAAACACCTAAATCTTTTGGTAACATGCACGATTGGATGAAAAAAGTGTCTGCAATAGAATGCATGAAGAGGAGAAGAGGGGCTAGGAGGGTGGTGGAATGAAGGGATATGAAGAGAGATGGTGATAGCTTTAAAACGTTGTGGCAGCCAATGGTGAGTGTAAGGGTGATAGAT